>RJWM01016120.1:0-46174 GCA_004363535.1 Dasyprocta punctata | reverse complement strand
CATCTAAATATCTGATCTTTTAATCTTGTGGCTAAAATAGATTGTTTTATAGAGGGCTTATTTCAGGCTCACAACAGCTCTTTATATTGGAGAATTTTATCTATATTTCTGAATACAGAAACTGGAGTACAATGAATTTGACTAAATGGTGCAAGGCTATACATTTAAAGTAAGCACATCTTGGATTTTGTTTCATTATTTCTAGCCCCGAAATCTGAGAATTTCAATTTGGCTACTCCTACTGCTACACTTGCTCCAGAAAAAGATAAATAAAAAAAGGAAGGAAGAAATTGTGCTTTCAGGTGTCCTTCTTAAATTGGCTTACAAGAAATTAAGATCAAAGCATGGCCAATCCATTAGCAAAGAAAACATTTCATCATGTTCATGTGTAACAAGTACATTCTCTGCAGAGTGTAAACTGTGAAACTCTATTGCCCTCAGGTGCTAGACACAAGGTCAAAGACAAATAAATATGTCACAGACTTCCACGAGAAGTTTGAATAAACATTTTCCACACTGCATATCATGTAACTGACTTTTTTTTTTTTTTTTTTTTTTTTTTTTTTTGTGGCACCAAAGGATCGAACTCACAACCTCGCACCTACCAGACAGGTACTTAAGCTACTGAGCCAAACTCCTGGCTCTAGGTTTTTGAGGCAGGGATGCACTATGTAGCTCAGGTTGGCCTTGCACTCGCATTGTAGCCCAAGCTGCCCTCGAACTCACTAGGCTTCTCCTACCTTAGCCTCCCAAGTGCTGGGGTTAAAGGCGTGCGCCACCATGCCCGGCTTATGTAACTGATTTTAAAGGAGATAAAACGTAGTATTTCCAAAATTATAAAGTAGCTATGAAAATGTAATTGATTGTTTTAACTAATTTTCATAATTTAATGATACAAGTCAATTTAAATGATAAACAGGGAAGATCTCTATATGTCTATGAAGATAGCCTTTGGATGAAGAAAAAACATATTCAGTCAAATCTTTTAAATTCTTAAAGAAAAATACAGTAAGAAACTAAGGAAACACACTCATTAAGGAAGTAAATCACAGCCAATAGATGAGTGGTCAGAAACTCTTCTTGGTTATTATCCACACCCAAGAAACAGACATACATTAAAGTTTTATCTAAATAACAGCCTAAACAAAACAAAGAAACTAAAACCAAAAGAAAAAAACCTCAGTTGATTTGGGGAAAAGAAACCTTCATATCAATTTGATGCTGCAACTATGCTGGGTGCTTTAATTGCATTCTTTCTTGAACTCTTTTTATACAAGTTGAGTAATACCTCATTTTCTCTACCAAAGCATATAACATTCCCTGCCTCTATCCCTATGTCATGGTGCCTATGAGCAAAGTTACACATAATTTTCCAATGTATAGAGTTGTTTGATCAAAAAAGTCTCACCATTTAACTGTTTTAGCAGTTATAGTTAAACTAACTTCCAAATACAATTTCTCAATTTGCAAAAGTACTTATTTTTCAATAAAATTAGCACTTAGCAAAGTCAAATAAGATATAAATGCATTCTTTTGCTGTCGAACACTACATCAGAATATTATTTTGTATAATTGATTTTCTAAATTTGTATATGAGAAATTTAAAATCTGAAGAGGAAAATAAAGGAAAAAATAGTAAGAAACAGGAAAGTAGATTTTTTGAAGATAGGGAAGGGGCTTAGGGGAAGAGAGGTGAATGGAAAGGAGGGAAAAGGCATGAAAATGATCAACATACGATATATATATATATATATATATATATATATATATATACTAATTCTCCAAAACAAATATAAGTATTAGATAACACATACACTTATGAAAAAAAGTTTTAAAAATTGTCACTAAATTACATTTATTTCGGG
Source organism: Dasyprocta punctata (assembly GCA_004363535.1). Lineage (NCBI taxonomy): Eukaryota > Metazoa > Chordata > Mammalia > Rodentia > Dasyproctidae > Dasyprocta > Dasyprocta punctata. The sequence continues at coordinate 44,309 of RJWM01016120.1, read as the reverse complement.
GGAAGTATCATTTATATATTGCATTCACTATTGTTTCAGAATACTTGTATTTTTAATTTTGTAAGTTGTCTTTAGCATATATAGAATTTTAAAAATCTTAATAACCTTACATAGCATTTAATTTTTAATTACACTAGAATTAAATTTACATGACATTTTGATTTTTAAAAAAGAATTTTATTTTTGGAAGAAGTACTTTTAATTTTTCACTGAAATCTTGTTCTCTTACTTCTCTTAGTTAACCATAATATCAAAATAATATTCCTTATAAAGTGTTATAGTTATAATACTAATTTCTCTTGAATCATTGAAAAGGAAGTTTTGTGCTAATATAATTTGGACAATTTTTCATGCCTATATCTTGTACTTTGAGTAACTAAATTGAGATGAACAATACACAATGTAGTGAGCATTGCTATTCTCCTATTATCTTGTTTTGAAATTTTGTTTACTTTTTCTCTTTAAATAAAATTGCAAGCCAGGTGTGATGGTGCATGCCTTTAATCCCAGCACTCAGGAGCCTGAGGCAGGAGTATCATTGTGTGTTTGAAACCATCCTGGGCTACAAAGTGAGTTCAAGGCCACCCTGAACTGCATAGTGAGACCCTTTCTCAAAAACTAGGGCTAGGGATTTAGTTCAGTGGCCTAAGTGCCTGCCTGGCAGGCACAAGGTTGTGAGTTTGATCCCCTCTACCAAAAAATAAAATAAAATAAAATAAAATAAAATAAAATAAAATAAAATAAAATAGTAAAATTGTAAACAATAAAAAATAAAGTATTTGTTGAATAAATTTTGGGATAAAAGGTATTCATTGTACCATAGCACATCATGTTTTTATTTAAAAAGTGATACAATATTTTAAGAATGTTATAGAAGAAATATTTTACTGAGCAGTAATTGTATTAGATGATTCTGTGCTCTAGTAGACTTTCAGTTTCATTTTGTGGAATTGACCATTTTGAAATTGTGCAATTAATATGTAATAATTTGGGAAATTTGGGAAAGAATTTTAAAATAAGGTACTGGTACTTAAAGAATCTTTTAAAATGTCTGTCTGAAATCTAGTACAGTTTTCAGAGTCCAAATGTTAGTTTGAAACTTCCATTAATGTATCCATCAAACATTCAACAAATGATTTTGTGATGCAGTGAATATTATTACATGAATGTGTTATTTCATTAGGAACTGATACATGGCAAGTTTCTATTTCTACATTTCTATCTGTGTTTAGTAAGTGACATTCTTCTTTATACTGGAAGTTATTATTAACAACTATGTAGTTATCTCTAATTTAAGATCAAAATATCTACAATATATTTTCATCCTTATTTGTGCTTTTGATGTCTTACACAGAAGAAACAATATGATATTTAAACATGTGTATCTGATTTATTTTACTTAAAAACATGGTCTCAAGATGTATTCATTTACTTAAAAATGTCTTGTTTGCCCTTCCTTATGGAACAGTATGATTCCGTTGTGTATAAAAAGCATATTTTTTAATCTATTCATCTGTTCTTGGGTGCCTTAGCTATTTCCATGACTTTGCTTGTACAAATCGTGATTTTATAAACATCTATTACTATAAGCATGTATCACTGTGTTATGATGTTTTAACTCTTTTGAGAAAATACCTAGAAAGGGAATAGGTCTTTTAACTTTTTTGAGAAAATGCCTAGAAAGGGAGTAGCTGGGTCAAATGGAACATCTAGTTCAGTTTTTTGAGGACTCTCCACACTGATTTCCACAGTGGTTGCACCAGTCTACACTCCCACCAACACTGGAGAAGGGTTCCTTTTTCCACACAGCCTTGCTAGCATTTGCTATTGGTTGATTTCTTGATGACAGCTGTTCTTTCTGGAGTGAGGCAAAATCTCAGCATTGTTTTAATTTGCATTTCTCAAATGAACAGTGATGTTGAACAGTTTTTTTGTATGTTTGTTTGCTCTTTGTGCTTCTTCCTCTGAGAAGTGTTTATTCATTTTTTGATTGGGTCTTCAAATTTGAGGAGTCTGATATTTTGAGGATTTTATCTATTTCAGATATTAATTACTTGAATGAAAAATAGCTGGTACAAATTTTGTCCACTCTGTATGTTGTCTCTTCATTCTGTTGCTCTTTTTCTTTTTCTTTTTCTTTCTTTTTTTTTTTCTGTGCAAAAGCTTTTTAAAATGATGAGATCCCAGTTGTTGATTTTTTGTACTATTTCCTGTGTGATCAGGTTTTTATTCAAGAAGTCTGCCTATGCCAATGTCTTCCAGGGTTTTATGTATTTTATCAGTAGATTAAGTGTTTCAGTTTCAATGCTTAGATCTTTGATCTATTTCAATTTTAGTCCACTGCATGGTGAAAGAAAGACATCAAGGTTTTATATTCAGCATGTGAATATCCAGTTTTCCAAGCAGCATTTATTAAAGAGACTGTCTTTCTTCCAGTATAGATTTGGCCCCTTTGTCAAAGATAAGGTAGCTGAATGTGTTGAGAGGTTTTTCTTCATCCTCCATTGACACTTGGCTCTTGTTTTGTTCTGTTTTGTCAGTACCATCCTATTTTTATCACAGTAGCTCTGTAGTATAATTTCAAGTCAGGGATTGTGATTCCCCCTACCTTGCCTTTCTTTTCCAGGATTGCTTTTGGTATTCTGGGTCTCTTCTGGTTCCAAATAAATTTTAAGATGATAGATATTTGAAAGTAGGAAGAAAATGTTCAAATGGGAAGGGGAACAACCTTGGGGGGAGGCGGAAGTGAAGGAAGAAAAAAAAGATTTAAGAAGTGTTTCGTAGAGAAAGAACAATGGCTGCAGCACCAAACAAGCCCAGTCTGGGGACTGGTGCCGTGCCTGGGCTTCCAGAGGCCCGGGGACAGCCAGACCCCAGCCCCTTTCCCTGGGCGGGCTGGCAGAAAAGAAGTACCCTCCCCCACTCAAAGCGACCAGCTTATCCAGAGAAGCACAGGATGTGATGACAGCTATTAAAGTGAAATGCAATTGGATGCCTGTGATGCTTTGGTGTTTCACTAACACTGCAGGTCTAGGGCCAGTGGTCTGATCATAGTTTCAGAAGATATCGCTAAGCAATACGTCATCTAGGGGGAGTGTCCTTCTGAGGGTTGCAACCATCTTTGATTTCCTGTGGTCTTGTTTTGAGGCCCTATGTCATTTCTATTGTTTTGTTGGGTTGGGTTTTCTTTTCTTTTCTTTTGTTTGATTATGTTAAATCCCATCGCAAGAGAAGCTATTTCAAGGGTAGCAAGATATATTATGGTAGCAATTTAGGATTCACTATTGGCTTGTTTTGAAGTCCTTTATCACATTCATTGTTTTCTTTTTATTGTTTCTGTTCTATTCTGTTCAGTTTGATTAATACTATGTCTGAAGTTATCTACAGCTATTTTGAAGATATCAAGAGGCATTATGGTAACTACTATTCATTTCATAATATTTTGAAGTCCTGTATCTCTTACACTGGTGTTTTGATTGCTTTTATTGTTTTATATTCTTTAAAATAAAAAGAAATATAAAAGAAGTGTTTTGTACATGTACCAATTCCACATGATGATTTTAATTAATAGCTATATACTGCATACATGCAGCAATAAAAGTTAAAAAAAAGAAAATCAGAATAATACATGTCTTTTTTTTCATAATTAAAAACATCCAGAATATTTAATTGATGCTCCCAAGTAATCTATATAATTCATGGCTGGGTTAGTTGTTACAAATCAGTTTGATTCACTTTTAGATTCTTATTTTTAAAGTTAAAACACTTTTGAATTCAAAATATAGAAATGGCAGTCATTCTTTCTCTCTTTTTTGCAGCCTCAGATTTGCTTTATTTTTACACAGTGAACTCAAACTATATTTACATTACTTCATTCTACTAGGTTAATTCTAGACACTCCTTGTATCTATAGTTACTTATGGAGAACCTTGCAATTGAACTCAGCTTTGCTCCTGTTATTCAAATACAAAAAAAGCAAATTTTCTGGAACAGCCTTGGCCAGTATTTATAACATAAAAAGATGAAAACATACCTTTTCAATAAAGTACCACAAATTGTCTTAGTTTTATATATGGTTACTACAGTTTTTAAACCTTAAACAACGAGGTAGTTTATTAAGCCAAACTTTCACAGGAAAGCCTGATATGAAAGCAAGTGCAGGCAGAACCACCCTGAGTGGAGAGATTGTCGTGTAAGATTGTATTCCCCATCCCTATAGCTCCGGCCACTTAGAATCATGGTACAAAAGTCGCTCTACATAGAAATATACATTTTTACAAATTAGCTTTTTGTTCTAGAATAAGATAGTCTAAAGTCTAACTTCCATTTTCTAACTCTGTAAATCAAGAAAATACCACTCAGATATTTTTATTTCTGGTTTCCTTATATTTTCCTTATATGGTTTCCTTAAATTAAAATGAGTATCTTAGAAAAGAATTTTAGAAATATAGCAAAATCATAGTTTTGAAAATACTTTATTTCTTGTAAGTTACATAAAAGTGCATATTGCAATTGTTGCATACCGAATTTTAAGTTTCACCAGCTACATTTACTGTTTTAACCCTGATTTTGTAATTCAGGTTCATCACATCCTCCCTCTCAAAAAATATTATGTGATTGGCATGTATTCTCAGTTCTCAAGTGCATTTAAAATAAGTGACTATGTGAGATTTCTATTTTTTTACCTGAAAGTGCAAAGCTCTATTGGTAAACAATGGCCGTGCCTGATACTAAATCACTCAACGTGAGTTACTGTGTGGTCAGATGCTATACTGCACCTATTGATATTTTAGGGCCTAGGATATTTCATTCATTCCTGCAAACTCATAATACCTCTAGTCTTGTGGAGCTTCCAGCATATATATAAGCTATTAAGGAAAATCTGACCCAGTGGAAATTTTACCATTAAATTTCAACTTGAATATTTGATAGAAGATATATTCTGCATGGGATGATAAAACTAATGAATTCTTTGTTAGGATCATTTCATTTCTAAGTTGGTTTCAATTTGTAAAATTTGAAGGAAGGCATTATTTAAAAGGTGACAGTTTCAGTGTCATTTTAATTATGTGAATGATATGGAATAGATGTCCAAATGTTTGACTAGTACATAGCATATCAAGAGACAATTTGCAGAATTACCAGTCATAGTTATGCATCTAGTGTCTTCTCTGCTACTCAGTGCATATTTATTGGACTCAGAAAAGCAGAAATAAAATTAACCTAGAGAACTTGAGGAAGATTCTTGTATTTTGGAATGTTAGCATGAATGTTCAACAGTTTAAAAGAGTCTAAACTTCAGAGAAGGTTTGGCAAAACTGCATTTAAAAAGTTGAAATTAATTACTTTAACAGGCTAGTCATACTTATGAGACACGTTTTCATTTTCGTTCTTTCAATAAGAAAATGGATATAGGACATTGAAAAATAAAGTTCAGACATTGAAAACACTGTAATATTAATGAAGATGACATAAAATATCCATCTTGATATTGATATAAGAACAAAATGTCCATAAATTTACCATGCTGATTCTGAAATTGTGTGTCTCAGATACAATTCTTGAAAACTTTGTGTCTTAATCATGCAATGTAAAAATATGCTGCAATGTATCCCTCAAATTAAAGTTATTTTATATATACATGGCCATTTCCATATGCATATTTTAATTAGTTGGGCAAAAATTAGTACAAAAATCTTATCTTTTTAGTCAAATCAGTCAGTTCACTTCTAAAACAAAGAAAGCAATACTGTACTCTCAAGTCATTCTCAAATCTCAGTGTTTGTTTAGCTTTGTTATTAAATTTGTTCAGTAACAGTCCAACTTGATGCAAATCCATTCAATACATACAACAGGGTTTTTGGCAGTAATACAAAAATAGCTAAAATAATGGAAAGTGAAAAGGATTATTAAACTTAATCATGATTTATTATAGTCTTTCCTTTGACAGAGTTTGAGTTTGGACAAACCGTAGGGAATACAGAGTGATCATGTGTTTATAAGGAAATGTATGGGAAGTGAAAGGAAGACTACCTGAGAAAATGGGAACTTCCATTTCAGCGATAAATAGCCTGTACCTGAAAGGTGGAAAATAAACTAGCTTGGTTGCTGGGGAAACTGTAAATGCTACTTCTTCAAGCATGACATTGCATTGTAAGATTCATGTCTGTGCCTTTGCTATTTATCCATCCACAAGTGATTAAGATGATGCTATTTTAATTCAGGTGTTCACACAAATGTCAGCAGTCAGGAGTTGTGGAGCAGAGAGTATATGCATGTGGGCTTAAGATTCCATACCTTATGTGGTGCCTAAGGCACAAAAGTGAAAGCCAGGGCATCCAGGAGCATGAAGAAATGTGAGCTCTTATCAAGCAGAATGTTGTCCTTGTCAGGTAAGGTTGACATTTGCTAGAGCAGAACAGGATACCCATCTGTTTTGATCAAAAACACAATTGCGGTACAGTGGAAAATTACCTGAGATTAACTTGAAATATTTGTTGTTTTGCAGCTCTCTTTCCAGTGACCTGAGAGAAGCTTAACAAAATAAGTTAGGGATGTGAAAATTGGACACATTACATTTACAGTAAAAAAACAAACAAGCAAACAAAAACTCACAAAGAATGTTCTGCAAATTAGGTCAGGTATTACGATGACTATTAATATTTTGTAACAGTTGCTGGGATACTGTTTCAAATGATATTTTAAATTTGTATCAATAATATTCCAAGGCATATAAGTGTTTATAATGATAATTTTGAATGAAATCATTGGATGTTTTTATTCTTGTGAAATGTGCAGTGTTTATGATCAAGGAAAATTACTCACTGGAGTTTTCTAATGAAAACATGGTATCACTTTCAATATCTGCTACTCTCTATTTATATAAATAGTCTTGGGGTTACTGAAAGAGATGGTGGATTGTATTTCTCATTCTGTCACTAGGATGTAACATAATTTAAAGGCAGGAACTCCCTTCATATTTATATCCTTAGTATTCGGGCTGTGTTTGACAAATGTCAACATTTAGCTATACCTTTGGATGAGTTATTTGTAGTATCTCAGCTACATTGATTACAATATAGATATTGAAACTCAAAAACAGCAGTTTGACTCTTGATCCACTGTAGACTAAAAGAGGAATTTTTAAGTTTTAGTAAGAAAATGGCTTAAGGACTTTGGAAATGGACATATCTAGTGAAAGAAAAAGTTCAAATGCAATCTGTTCCTAGCATACATAAACTTAACATCAAAGCTATCACTTCTCTTCGCACCTGCAACAAATAAGTCACCAGTAGCCTGCTGAGCACAGGTGTGATGTGCTCAATTCATCTGAGACTCCTAAACAGAGTAAGCTGCTAAATTGACTTCTCCATGAAAAGTCTGAGTGGATCTTTATGAAACTCTTGATAGAATTAAAGTTTATACATCTCTGAAAGTAGTTAGGTCCAAATTCAACCCTATTGTATGTGCCAATCAGATATTAAAAATTCTGAGGTCTTACATGGAACATCACAATCAATGTATCTTTCTTCAGAAAGCTGATGCAGAGATGGGTTACATGATAAAGTTTCCCAGTGACTAATAAAAGGGATGACCTGTTAGCAGTGAGACTTGATGAACTGATTAATAAGCTTAACTTTAATAAGTTCAGCAGGTATCTGCAATCTAGAAGAATGGAGAAAAGGTATATGTCAGAGGAAAGGATTTTGAAAGGAGGGGTGATTTTGAAAGGTGTAGCTTCTCAGGCTTCATAGCCTAAGATTCATATTCAGGAAATCTGCTTGGGATCTGAAGATAAGAATGTTTAGCAACATTCAATTCCCAGGTGTTTCTGATGCAGTTAGCCTACAAACTGAACTTTTACTAAAAGTTGGATTTACAGAGCTATTACATCCATAATACCCCCCCAAGAATAGCTTGATTAGGTGCTTAACCATCAATGTAATACACACAGAGAAACATTTTACCAGTACAGAATATTTCTCCAGTCCTCTGGCAGGCATCCATTCTTCTCTCCCCAAATGCCTGATAACCGCTCAGCCACTCATTTGCTGTCCATGAATAGTTCTGCCTTGCCTAGAAAGTTACATAAAAGGATTTATAGAGCATGCGTACTAAGTCAGCTTCTTTCATGTGGCATTTTGCTAAGATATAACTGTACTGTTGCTTTTATCAATAACTATTTTATTGAGGAGTAACATGATATGTTTTCACCATGTTCATCTTTTCATGTTTTTCCTTGTTCATCTTTTCATTTTACCTTGCTTTTTCCTGATCAATATATAAAATTTCCCTCTTAATTTGGTTTACTTCTTTCAAATTTGATGGTGTTTCCCTCACTTTCCCTTCCTTCCTTCCTTCCTTCCTTCCTTCCTTCCTTCCTTCCTTCCTTCCCTCTTTCATTTCTAAAGAAAGAAGTAAACCATTCATTTATAAGAAATGTGCATACTATCTTCCAGAGTGTCTGCTTTATTTTTTCTTACCATCAGCAAAGACCAGCAATGTCTTTCTAAATTTTTATTATTATTATTACATGCTCACAGTACACGATGATTACATTCCTTATGGGGAGATGACACATGTACAGAAGACATTTAAATTCTTATTTCATCTGCTTTCCTTCCTCTCCTTTCATCTCTTAGCTCCCTTCCCTTTTGCAAAAGATCTAGCTCATTATTTCCTGTTGTCTATCTTTTATTTTTCTCTTTATGTATATTTTTATATTTCTCATATGAACAGTCAATATTTAAGCTTGAGTGTCTCATTTATTTTACTTAACATTATGGCTTTTGCTTTGAATTTTTCTTTTTTGGCAGAAATTGTCACTGTCATATTCTGTTTTGCTTTTTAGCCATCGCATTAAGTGGGTTTTGGCATCTACTTAGGTGAAGTGACTGTTTATATTATTTGCCTTTTAAAAATTGTTACTTTTTTATTGATTTTTAAATATTGTTCAGTAGAATTTGTGTACAAGCCCTTTATCGGACATTTGAGTTTTCATATATTTTCTATTATTGTAACAGTGTTCTTTGCATGGTAAGTTTTCAGCTTTAATAAAGTTGAATCATTTATTTCATAGATTATGCTTTTAGTCTTTGATTAATAAGTCATCATAGCACCCAAAGTGATGTATATGATAATCTATGTTTTAATTTACAGTTTTTATTATTCTTTATTTTACTTTTTTAATGAAAAATTTTGACTTAATTTTTATGAAACATACAAGGTCTGTCTCTACATTAATTTGTAGTACATTGACATACAAATGTTCCAGAACCATTTTTTAAAAGGAAACAAAGAGCCGAGCGTGGTGGTGCATGCCTTTAATCCCAGCACTCTGGAGGCTGAGGTAGGTGGAGCGTTGTGAGTTCGAGGCCGGTTTGGGCTACACCACGATCACAAGGCCGGTCTGAGCTACATAGTGCGACCCTGCCTCAAAAAACTAGGGCTGGGAGTTTGGCTCAGTGGCTTAAGCGCCTGTCTAGCAGGCATGAGGCTGTGAGTTCGATCCCCGGTGCTGCAAAAAATAAATAAATAAATAAATAAAATAAAAGGAAACAAAATTATTAGATTGCCTTACAAGTATGTGAGAATCAGTTGACTATGCATGTTTTGATAAATTAATTTTTATTTCTATGTTTGCTATAGCATTAATTTTATCTGCTTAGTTTTCATGCTTTCTTTTTATAAATAGCTAAGGAAGTAACTCAAATCATTGATTTTAACTTTCTCCCCTAACATAAAATTAAAGTCTAGAAAATTATTAAGTATAGATTTGGTTACACCCTTCAAAATTTGCTATGGTCTATTTTCCTTTAATGGAGTAGAAATTAGGTTTTTAAATTCTCTTGAAATTTCCTTTTTCATCCTTGAATTATTTAATAATTTAATTTCAAAATATATGTATTTCCAAAGGTTTCTTGTTATGAATTTATAGACTTTGTTGCTTAACTGTATGCTTCGTATGGCTTCAACTTTTACATTTATTTAAACTTTTTTGCAGAAGTGAAATACGCTTTCGCTTCCTGACTGCTCCATCTGTCCTTGACTGTAGGCAGTATTCTGTCAATGTCAAATAGGTCAAGCTGATTTCTCCCACACTGAATTTATGTCTACTTGATTTACTAATATTGCATGAGTGAGTTAATCAGAGTCATTGACAATGTAATTCTCTTTACACTATTATGAGTTTCTACTTTGTTTTGAAGCTCTGTTGTTAAATAAGTAAAATTTTATGATTTTTAAAGATTGAAAATTATCATGTTAGTATTATGTAGTGAACATCTTAATATCTTGTAATATTTCTTAGTATAAAGTCCTCTTTTTTCCTGTTATTATAAGTTGTAACATTCTTAGAGCAACATTGTTTGTATAATATTTGGAAACTTCTGCATTTTATCTGTTTAATCACATAAACAATGTCTCATGTAGAAAACACTTTCTCACGGAGAGTAAGTAAACTTTATCATTCCTCTGTCAGTCTCCGTCTCAAAACTAAGATATTAAAATGAGTTTTATTTAATACAATTATCAGTATGGTTGTTCTAAAATTAGCTGCATTGATACTTGTTTTCTTTTTATGAAATCGGTTATTTTTTGCTCCCTTTCTAATTAATGATCATTTTATATTCCTTTCACCATTGACTTGTTAATAGTATTTGCTTTAATAAAAGATTTCTCCATAGTATAAGTCTATGACTTATTCCACCATCTTCCAACAAATTTTACAGTACTTAATTCTTAAAAATCCTAGAAGAGAACACCGTTTTTCATCCCTGCTGTTTCTGTGTCACTGCTGTTACAGAATATGTGCCTGTAAATGTCACCCTGCATCACACTGTTCCTGTAGTTTTTAATCAATTATCTTTGAAGACTAATAAACATACAAATGTATTCTGTATTGTCTTATATTTTAGTGGTGTCAATAGTATTCTTTTTTTAGTATGCAACTAAACTTTCATTTAATATCATGAGTCTTTTCCGTTCTGAAATTTTTTTCTTTACAATTTATCATACTGCAGTTCTGCAGATAATAAGTTCATTTGTATTTCTCTGAGGAATATATTTTACTAGTATTTCTGAAATATATTTGTACTGGTTTTATAATTATTTTCTGATATATTTTTATTATTTTATTAATGGTCTCATTCCATTGTTCCCTGGTCTATGCAGTGTGTGATTAAAAATTCTAGTATTTTTATTTTCCTTTTTATATAGTCTTCCTCTACTATTCTGTGTTCTGAGTACATTCTTTATCAATGACTTTCATCAGATTGATTATGATGCATAAAAGTGAGTATATTTTTGTATCTTTTATTTTTATTGTGTTTTTGTACAAATGTTGTATACCTATTCATTTCTCAACTGGCTCTTTTTTATATTTTACACTATTCTCATCATAATTCCTATCTGCTCACAATTTTTCCTATTTTTTGGTAGGTTGTACCATATTAATTACCATTACCTTAATCTCTCATAGGAGCAAAATCTCAATGACCACCATTTCTGGGTTTAAGTACTTTCTCTCTTGAAAACAGATAGCATATATTGCTATTTTTCATGTTGTGGTCATCAATTAAATCTTGGACCTTGTCTGATGAAACTGCGCTTAAAAATACAGGTAAAAAATATTTATTCCTGTAAATATATGATTCTCTTATGTAAATATGAGGAACTGAGTTAACCTATTCAGTAGTTGAGCTCGGTGTCAGTTTATTATTGCCTGAGTTACCTGAAATGCAGCACGGTCTTCAAATTCCTCCAGTGGTGGACTGCTGCTGTCCTGCACTTACCTGACCATTTTCTCCAGCACTTCCCTATTCTTCAGTTTCTGAAAGACTGCTTTCCTGCATCGTGGTTGTCAGTCTCTAAACATGCTTGCTTCTCTTCAACCTGTAAAGTGCTGCTGCTTCTCATGTAGAGTTCGTGATGATAGCAGGATGACATTCTTTGGGGATGTGTTTATCTTAGCACCTTGACCCATCCACCATGGAAGGCACATTCTGCCTGTGTCACCAAAAGTGTTGTGTTCAGGTCTGTTTTCTTCCTCTTTCCTAGTAACAAACAAGTTACAGCTTCTCTGCAAGAAGCAGTATCAGTGCTGATGGAGGACTGTGCATACATTTGTTTTCTTTAAATTGTTGCCTCTGGCTTTTGCCTGACACTTCTGCCATGACAGTTTCCTGCCAATTTCTTAGATCCAATCATTTAGCATGGTGGCAAAAGATTACTAAAGAGTGAAGCAGAGGAGTTAGCATTGAAGGAATTTCTGCCCTTCCTTTGGAGGCAGGAGATTTTTAATTTGCATGACAGAAGTGCTCAGTTGCTTGCACCTATTCTGAAGCAAAAAGCTATCACCATTTAGACATTTACACCACCAAGGGAAGATCTTGGGTCACCTGTCCCGCACATAACCTTTTTTATAAGTATATGGTGAAAGTCCATAGAAGAGCTAACAAGTAGTTGAGATGACTTCTGTTTGTGTGTAGCTATTGGGCATTTTAAACCATCAGACTAGCTCAAACTTGACCATTGAGATTTGTTATTTTTAACTTCTTTTTCTCTTTACTGCTTTTGTGTTGCTACCATTTCCTCTTACGCTCTTCCACAGGCAAAACATATTCATGTGCCCTGTCTCTTCTAAAAGAGAATGTCAGTATTTGGATTATGATTTTGTATGTTATATGAGTTTCAAACACAAATAAAGTAAGGAGAAAAAGCTAATGATAACATTAGAAATAACAGATATTATTTTTTGGTAAAAGAGTAGCAATGAAACATCATATTATGCATGTCTACAGATTTAATTATGAGTTGATCCAAAACAGGTGTAGATTTAAACAGTTTTTAATCTGAAAGGGCTTTCTAGTAGGACCCAATTGTCTGTAGTTAATGTGGAAACCTGAATTTAATTTCTTATTACCTGCTTTGTACTGCATCATTTATTTGAACAATAATTTACAGAATCAGAAAATTAGTTATAAATTTTAAAGCCTATGTATCAGGTGTAGAGGAAAAGAGGCTGGGTGTAATGAATAGAATTTATTTTTCAAGTGATAGATAAAAACATTAAAGTTGTACATAAAATTGCACATATGGGGAACCACGTGATGTTTATAAACACATATACATAGTGCAATGTTTAAAATGGGTTTAACACATCTATCTCCTCAAATATTTGCCATTTCTTATGGCTAAAATGTTAAAAATATTTTCTTTGAGTTTTTTGAAATGCACAATGTATTATTGTTGCCTATAAACACCCCAGCATGTTGGAGAATATTAGAAATTCTTGCTCCTATTAATTGTATCCTAATATTCCTGGATCACCCCCACCATTCCTACCGTCATACTCTCCCCAACCTCTGCACACAAGCATTCTATTATCAATTTCTATGGGATAAACTTCTTTAGATCTCATACATGAGTGAAATCATGTATTTATCTTCATAAACCTAGTTTATTTTAATTAGCATAATGATTTCCAGTTCATGTATGTTGTTGTAAATGGCAAGATTTCTTTCCCTTTCATACTGGAATAATGTTCTGTTGTTTAATTATTAAATTTCTGTTGCTGTGACAAATACCAGAAATAAGTGAGTTAAAAGAAAGGAAGATTTTTTTTGGCTCATGAATTCAGAAGTTTCAGCCCATGACTGCTGGGCCCCATTGCTTTGGGCTTGTGGCAGTACAGAATATCACAGTGGAGACGGATGGCAGGAGAGGACTGTTCAGTTCATAAAAAGAGAGAAAGAGGGAAAAGCTGAGGGACCCCAGGTCAGCCTTCAACATCTTCTCTCTAGTGACCTTACTGCTTTTCAGTAGACCCCCACTTCTTAAGGTTCCATCATGCCAATAGTACTGGAGGTTGCTGACTGTGCATTTAGCATAATGAATCTTTGAGTCATATTTAAGATTCAAACCATAGCAGTTTTATGTGTATCCAACTTTACCCATCCATTCATTGGTTTATGGACATATAAGTGGTTTACATTTCTTAAATATTGTGACTCGTACTGTAATTAACACAGACGCTTCTTCAACACACTGGTTTCATTTTCTTTGTATATTCTTCCAAGAGTAGTATTCCTGGATGATACGGTAGTTCTTTTTTTAATTTTTGAGAAAACTTCATACTGATCATACTGATTCTAGTAATGGTTACATTAATTTACACTCCCATCAACAGTGTGTAAGACTTATCTTTATAGCTGCATTGGTACTAGTTATCTTTATTTAGTCTTTTCAGTAAGTTATTCTTTCTTAGGCTGAGGTAAAATCTCACTGTGGTTTGGATTTGCATTTTCCCAATGATTGGTGGTGTTTAGAATTTTTCGTGTACCTGTTGGTATGTGCTTATTTGAGAAATCTCTAGGAAAATTGCCCATTTTACATTATTATTAGTTTTGAGCTTGTTTTAACTCTTTTATATTGCGTATTCTCCAGGCTTTTATCACATATATAATTTTGTCACATTTTGTCACATTTTCTAGGTTCACTCTGTTGATTTTGTTCTTTTCTGTGCAGGAGAACTTTAACATGATATAATTCTGTTTGTCCTTTACTGTTTTGATTTTTTTCCTGTGTTTTGGGGTTTGGTCTAGGTAAAAATCTTTGCATGTATCTTGAAGTATTTCCCTTATTTTTTGTTCTAGCAGTTTCATGTCTTATTTTTTAAGTCACAGATGCATTTTGAGTTGACTTTGGTAACTAGAGAGAATATACATATGGAAATTCAATTTTACCAAAATTATTTATCAAAAATACTTTTCTCTCTCTAATATTTTTAACATTTTTTTGCTGAAACTCCATTGACTGTAGATGAGTGGACTTACTTCTAGTCTTCATTTTGTTTCACTGGTTTAAATGTCATTTTCATGCCTGTACTGTGTTATTTTTGTGACCGCAGCTTTTGTATATTTTAAAGCCAAGTAACTGAATGCTTCCTGCTTTGTTGTTTTACTCAGGAAGGCTTTACCTAGTTGGGTTTCGTTTTGTTTGTTACTGTTGCATTTAAATTTCAGGATTTATTTTTCTAGTCTAATGAAAAAGGCCATTGGTATTTTGACAGGAATTGTACTGAACCTGTAGATATTACTGTATAATATGGAGATTTTAATAATATTAACTGTTCCTACTGATGAACAAAATAGATCTCTCTATTTTCTTCTCTAGTGTTTACAACGTAGGTGAGTGTGAAATACTCATTTTAAAAGAATACCATGACAAAAATCCCATAGGGTAAATCATCCTAACAGTTTGCCTAAAAATATTGTCACTAAAGCAATTTTAAAAAATTAAAAATTGAAAATGAGGTCTTATGTTCATAAACTGTCTTATTTTGTCTTATGCTGCTATAGCAGAATGCCTGAGGTAGAGTAATTTACAAAGAACTAAGATTCCTGTCTTAGAGTTCTCAAGGCTTTGAAGACCAAGATCAAGGCCACCTAGTGAGGGCCCTCCTGGTGTGCCATCCAATTGCGGAAGGGGGAGAAGGAGGGAGTGGAGAGAGTGTGCATACTCAAAAGGAGACCAAACTTACATTTTTATCAGAAATTCACTCTTGAAAGAGATGGCCTACTCCTAAGATAATGACATTAATCGACTCTTAAACGTAAATTAATTAAAGGTGCTTAAATGAAGGTAACCTAATGCCTTGAAGGTATTAACACTGTTGCATTTGGGATTAAGTTGCTGATATTTTAACTCCATTGGACACATGCAAACCATAACGCAAACTGAAAATGAGTTAGGCTAATCAAATATCTATAATCCTAGCAGTATGGGACTCTCAGGCAAAAGAATTGCCAAGTTCAGGCCCCGGATAATTTAGTGACTTAGCAAGATGCAGTCTCAAAACTAAAAGGAGTTCTAAGAAATAGGCATAAAAAATGATCAAACAATGAAAGCACAACTGTTCTTTTTGATGAACTAACAGAGTAGTAGTGTAATTATCTGTCTTGTAAATATATATAAAATTGTTGCTCATCTTTCTTCTTTTTTTTTTCTGGGGATTGAACTCACAGCCTCGCGCCTGCCAGATAGGGGCTTAAGCCACTGAGCCAAAATCCCAGCCCTAGTTTTTTGAGGCAGGGTCGCACTATGTAGCACAGACCGGCCTTGCGGCTCGCGTTGTAGCCCAAGCCAGTCTCGAACTCACAAGGCTACCTCAGCCTCCTGAGTGCTGGGATTAAAGGCGTGCACCACCACACCCGGCTTCCCATCTTTCTTTTCTCCTTTCATCATCCCAGTTTTTCTTTCCTTTTCAGTGGTTTCTTCCCCTTTCACTTTCACAGTATCTTGTATTCTGAGCAACTATTTTGAAAATAACAATACGCAGTATCTTAACCATTGTTAATCTATTATTTTGTTTTGAAATTCTGTGTCATGTTTTTATTCTTTTTGTTGTTGTTGTTGTTTTAAAATTAAGTAAGAAAATAAATAAATAAATGGGGCTAAGAATGTAGCTCAGTGTGAAGGCTTTGTATGGATTGTGTGCCTTGCATTGCAAAAAAAAAAAAAGAGAAAGACAATATACTTGACTGTCAGTAATCCTCCACGTGTATCCATGTGTAACCAGTAACATCACCATGACAAGAGAGGCTTTTACAAATGCTAGTTCTCAGGACATTGTAGTCCTGCTGCCCGCTACCTGTATTTTAAAGATCCACCTGGGAGATTTCACTTTCTGTTATAGTTTGCACCGTACTACTCTAAATTGTCAGGTCCCATTTGATAAAATATTCATAACTCCCTCATCAATGAAAGTATTCTTACCTTCCAAAGAAAGAGAGAAAATAAACTGCCCTAACTATACATCTGATATTTTTGTAGGTCAAATTTTTGAGTGATTTGTAATTTAGTATTAGTCTCAAATTTCTGTAGCTCAGTGTACGGCATTAATCCTAGTTCCATGCAGTGTGCTGTGTATTTGTGCATGCTTTTTATACTGAGTATTCAAAGATTATGGTTCATCAAGGTTAATTGTGACACCAGTAATTTCTATTTCAATCCTCATCACTTGTGAGGCTGCAGGTGTGGCTGCGTTTTGACTGTGCTCCAACACAGGGTACCCTCCACTCTCCAGCTGAGCCCTAGATGCTGACAATACAGGTGTAGGAAGAGGTCATTGTGCAAAGCTAATTTCAGTTACCTTTGTGAGGCAGTGATTCTTTCCACAAAGTGGCTAATTATGAAAACTATGACACGATTGATATTCTTTTTTCTTCCTGCTGTTACCCAGCTTGTACGCTTATATCCCTGGCACTGCTGATGGGAATTAGACATGGGCGATGTGGATGGCTCAAAGGAAATGCAACATTTGAACTAAAATATCCATGAAATTGCTGTAAAGGCTAATTTGGGAGTGGGCAATTTCAGGCAAATGTTGAGAAAGTGAAAACAGTTTTTGTGCTAGTGAAACTCTAATTGGACTTATGTAACAAAATTAGATTGGGACTTGAGAAGCATACATAAAGAGCAATTATTCTCCTACATCAAACACAGGCAGTCTTACTTAGATGTTTATTTAAACACTTACGTGAGACTTTGTGGTTTAGAGATGTGATGTTTTGTATACCTGTTTATGCACCCAAAATGCATAATCCTATTTTTCATGATACATACTTTCAGATTTTCTTTGGGTATTTCACTTGCATGTATAGTAACTAGAATGTTTGATTTGTAGCATATTTACTTTCATAATTTAATTTGGCATATGCATTGTAAATTTGTGACATGGTCAGTTTGCTTTACATTTACAAAAATTTTAAGATACTGCAGTCCTAGTAACTAACTGGCTTATGCAATAGCTAAACCCTCTTGCAGATTGCAAGAAATTTCACTGAGATACAGAACCAAGCATTTACTTTAGTAGAACTCCAAGATGATTCGAAGGCTTGCTACTCCAAGTGTACCGTGCAGATCAGCGTCCTTTGTAATATTGTCAAATGTGCATTATCTCAAAACTGTTGCAGAATAAATGAAGTAAAATCTGTATTTTAACAAGACTCCAAATGATCAACGTGCTTATCAGAATTTCAAGTGTACTGTGCTAGGATAAAATAAATAACATTTGATTTATCCTGTACATTGTCCTTTGCCATGAAAAATGAACATGTGGTTTGAACTACTGTATTTTGAGCAGCCACTTTGGGAGTATAAATGTACAAAAATGACCAAGGCATTGACAAAAGTCTTGTAAAACAAAACATCTACCATAAATATATAAATGACCTTTTGTATTTGTGTATTTACTATATTAGAATTTGTTTCCTTATTGCTATCTAGATATGCCCCCAAAGCCTCAAGCATTGATAGGTAGGACTTTTGAGAGGTGACTGGATTATAGGCTATGGTAATGACTGGTGGTCCAGTGATGAGTTTATAAATAAATGTGTTGCTAGGAGTTGGCACCTGGTAGAAACAGGTGGAACACTGTGATGTGAAGGTTTATGCCTCCTTTTTCTCCTCTGAATGTCTCTGCTTCCCGTCTGCTATGCCACAAGCTGTTTTACCTCTGCTGTGCTCCTCTGTCTTGGAGTCAGCAGATCATGGACTGGAACCTATACAACTGTGAACCTGCCCTCCTTTAACTTGTGGGTGTCAGATATTGTGGCTCAGCAACAAGAAAGTAACTAAGACAGTTATTACTTGATATGAAATGGATAATTAAATTTTTGATTTTAAATTTTCTTATCTGTAAAACGGGGGCAACCATGGTACTTCTTGAATAAGGTTTGTGAGAATTTATACATTCCCATCAGTTTGAACCATCAGTAGTATATGCATTACTGTTCCATTGGGTGGCTTGTGCCATTGGTGGTACAAATGGATCTTACTACTTTTATCAGTTTTTTACTAATAAAATTAATAAAAAGTCACTTGAGATAGTCACGCATGTGGGTCAAGCTGCTTGGGCATGAGACATACAAATTACAGCCCCAGTATGAACCTGTTAAATGGGTCACATGTGAAAGTTCTTTAGAATTATGTGAAACACATTGGTAGGCCCCCCATGATCATTTACTCTCAGAATTTATATTTTGATATTAGGCACAAAAAAGGTGATTCTTCTTCAGCAGAATAAGTGAGAGGTGAGAACAGCAGCCAAGCTTAGCAAGCAAGCGTGAGTTTAATGATCGTATTGAGAGGTTGCTTAATTGGCCCTGATTCTTCATGATAACCCTTCCCCCTGGGTGAAAAACAACAACAAATAGTAAGTGATGCTTGTCAAGCTTCCTGGTCATCCTTGGCAAAATAAAGACTTTGATCGTAGGAGAAATGCCCCTAGTTGTGTCAAGTTCAGCTAGTGCCACAGAAGTCATAACTAGCAGTGCTCACTATCAGTCAGTTTGATTTCATAGCAACATTCATTAAAGTGCTATAGTACACCCCAGAAAGCAGTTGGTAGCACCAAAGCCAAAAAATAAAAATAAAAATAAAAGAAAGTGAACAGTCTTATTCTTTCCTTTTCTTTTTCATTTTTAACTAAGGGGATTTACAGAAAGGACAATAGTCTTAAAAGAAAAACCTGGCCACAGGGTACGAAATCCACCTGATATTCTGGTCACTCTCATATTGACATATCTCTTGATTTTTAAAATACTGTGGTTTTACTTAGGATTAGTTTTTAAGGGAAGATTATATAGGATCAAGCTTCTAGAAATATGATTATTTTTGGATAAGTATATCTCTTGCTTAAATATATTGCCAGTAAAAAAGTGTATGGAATGAATCTTTGCTGAAAAGGCAATTTCAGATAATGTTTCACTAAGAATCATAGAGAATAAGTGTAACATTGGCTTCATCTTTTTTTAAAAAATAGACTAAGAAAAGCCATAACTAAAAATGATAATTTGAAAATGAGAGAAATTTTACTTGCCATATTGAAAGTATTTGTGAGAGCATTTATGGAACATACAAAATTATGTATCAATCAAAAGTGAATGATAATAATGGTAATGTTTATTTTAGAAATAAATGCTAGTATATATTTGACTTCTGTGAGTTGAAAATGACTTCAAATGCATTACTTCTGATCCTAACAACAAAAATCCAAAGTAATCATCATCATTATCATTATTAAGCAGTATTACTTTTATTGTAAAGATCAGTAATATAGGGCCTAGAAGTATAGATCAACTGCTTTGCATACAAAAGACCTTGGGTTTGATCCCCAGCAAACCCCTGCCCACCAACAAATGGTAAGGGATATAATGTTTAAAAGTATTTTGTAACTTGTTCCTGGTCATGGGCAGGGCTGTGCCAAAAGACAAGCAGACAGGTCCTTCTCAGTAGTCTCTATCAGTAACTTCCCTAAAGCAAGGCCAAAGAAAATTCCCCGCAAATAATAATATTTCTGCTTTTCCCAAACTGGGCTTCAGCATTAATTTTTGTTTTGACAGCCACTGTACTGGTAACAGAGTAAGGAAGCAATCAGTCTGTGGGTGTGTGTAAGACTCTGAAATCTCTACTTCAGCATGTTTATTGTTCTACAAGTGACCACTGTGGACAAGGACAGGCGTACAGTATATTATTTGGTAGAAAATAATTTCCAGCAAGAAAGAAGAATAATTGTTTCTATTTAGGTTGTTTATACCACAGAAACAAGAAAATGTCTTGCAACATTGTTTCTCCATATCAAAGACGCTGCAGTGCTTTCCCATATGTTTTCTAAATACCTGTCTGAGTAGGATACAAATCGTGGATGCTTGATATAGGTTTGCTAATAAGTAAAAGGAAAGAGCTAGGCAAGTTTCTTCTCTTGTTGATATACCAGGCTTTTGAGAACTCACGACAGTCTTTTTCTCTTTAGGTACAAAGGTAAGTTCATATCTATTTTGCTTGAATATACTCTTGATATTTTGAGCTATAAGCAACCACACATTTGTCTCAGAACGATTATATATTCGTTTTTAGTTCTTCCTAATACAAAGTTCAGATCAGTCTTCTTCCTAAAGTATAGATATTAGAAATTTTTCATAAAGATCATTTTCTGTCTATTCTTATTACTCTAAATTTTTCTCACTGAGTTTTTTTTTTTTCTTTAAAGACTTTTTTTTTCAAATTGTTTTATTCTGGCAGACTGCTTCAATCTTTGAAAATTCAAAACTTGTATTTAGAATGCAAAGGATAATGAAATATTTCACTAGTCTGGATAATGTGCATAAGAACCAGAGTATGATTTTTCAACGTAAGAGAGGTATACACTGGAAGAAGAAACCAAAGAGTAATTTAAAAATGATGTCAACAATAGTTAAGCGAATTATTATAAGTATATTTTTGAGCACTGATTCTTTGGGACTGAGAGCACCTCCCAGGGAGACAGAGGAGCCTGGAGATCAGAACACGCACTGTGGGGCTCGCAGCCACATTGTGCCACGCTGTCTCCCTTTACGCGGAGTGACAGCGGGCAACGAGGTGGCTTTGAGGAGGAAATACGCCTCGAGACACAGATGACTCAGCTTTCCACATGCACTGAGTAAGGACTGGCTTTTGAGATGCAGAAGAAATGAAGGAAGGAAGAATGGAAATTTGGATCGTTTTGTCCACATGTAAACAAACGTAAAATGTCCGCCCCAAACAGAAAAATAGGTGAATAAATAGAACCTTAAAAAACTCAAGACAAAATATAGCCAATAAACCCACGAGTCCTGTTTAGCTTCTCATAGTAAGTAAGCAAAAGAAAACGCAATTAAAACATTGCAACATTTCCCCTTGGGAAAGTGGAATCAGATATTTTACTGTACTGTAGTTGAAAATGGACAAAATGCAATATACATGCATTCGGAGGATAAAAACACTGACCTAATTCCTAAAGGGTCTATGATTTTGGTACCATAACATAATTTCTTGGAATTTATTACAAA
This sequence comes from Dasyprocta punctata, assembly GCA_004363535.1. Classification (NCBI taxonomy): domain Eukaryota; kingdom Metazoa; phylum Chordata; class Mammalia; order Rodentia; family Dasyproctidae; genus Dasyprocta; species Dasyprocta punctata. The sequence goes on along the minus strand of RJWM01016120.1, from coordinate 22,440 downwards.
GATAGATAAAAAATGTAAAATCAGCGTATGTATTTATTATTGCATTTATTCATGTTAATGAAAATGGTGATAATATGTTAGAGTTTGAACATAGTTTATAATCTCTGGAACATATTCATAAATAAAACACGGAAGTAGTTGAAATCTTAATATTAACATACATATAAAGCCAGGAGTAGTGTCATCTGTCTGTAATCAAAGTACTGAAAAGTTGAGATAAGAGGATTGCAAGGTCAAGCCTAGTTTCAGTAATGCAGTAACCTAGTACGATCCTTTCTCAAAAAAAAGTAAACTTAAAAACATGGTTGAAGGCATCGACCAGTTCAAAAGTCCTGTATCCAATTTCCAGTAACAGTATCACAGAAAGAAAAAAAGAACATTATAAGGATATAGGGAATAATTATAGATAATAAATGAAAACTATTTATCTAAACAATATACATATTGTAATGTCAATTAGGTTACTGTAACATATGAAAACTTAAAACCAAATACAAAAATTTATCTGGATGATGGAATTATGATTTGATTTAATAATTAACTTTAAAAAATCAAATTTATATCTATTTATACATGTATTTATAAATGAATTTTATGTACATAATGTTATATGTTTTATTTTAAAACTTATTTTAATAAAAGGTATGTAATTAAGAACAAAAATTTTCTAAATTTAATATTCCCACCCTCCAGGATTAGTCACAAGGGGTAATGAATTAAAAATAGCTTCTTGTTTGCTGTTCTAGAGGATACATCTGTAACACTAGATAATATCTTGCAATACTAATTATCTCTCTGGCATATACAAAGATTAACTCATGTATAGTACTCCCACCTATATTTTTCTTTCCTAGTATAGCCATATCATGTCATTTTTGTTGGTCAAATTATTATGTAAATAAAACACTCAAGTTATATGTGGATTGAAATGACCTCTTGACTCCTCATTTGTGAATTGAGGCTGAACTGTTCTATCCCTTCATTTACTTATTTTCTCTTTTTCTATCATTTATTTTATTTCTACCATTTGTGATAGTATTTTTGCATCTTTAAGGCAATGGCTACTCCTTAAGCATGTTAACAATAAGGGTTTGTGCAGAGGTTGATTCTTAGATTTTAAAACAATTGGAGAGGATTACTCTGATTGTGACTATATATTTTTACTGCAAGCAAAGCCTGATGGTGTTCTGTCATTTCATGTTCTTTGACTAGCATGTCATAATCACTGGGCAAGTTAAAATAAAATCTTCTAGGAACTCAATTATTCTTCTTATTTTATTGATAATAATGGGAAGGCCTAGTAAACATTCAACTAAGGGGGAGGTGCTAACCAAGGCTCCTAACCATGATAACAGGCAATGACTGAATGGGACAGTCATGAGTCAAGCCCACTCCTGGAATACTTGGAGCTCTTTTTATTGGTTGCTTATGCATCAAGGACTCCATGAGGTCTTCCTGTCCCTTCTTTTGACTGCTCAGCATGCTAGAAGGATCCTTGCTGTCTTCCTTTCCTTTCTTCTTTACTCAAAGTTATACATGCATCACACTCTGACAGGTCCTCCACCCTTGCCAGCCTCCTCCCATGTCCTTTTACAGTCATTCACCTTAATATATTCCCAGCAAGAGTAATGCTGTCATGCCATCTGCTTCTTTGGCCACTGAGACTAAGAAAGACGCCAGTCATGCCTCGAAATCATGCAACGCTATGATTTGCTTCACATTTTAACCACTAGTTTAGTGCATTTTTCTTATATATATTATATCAACATTAATCATATCATATCATATATATATAATATGCTATGAATGTGCTAATACATATTAATAAATAATAAAAGTATTTAACAACTAATTTAAGTTTAATCTGTTTTATTAATCATTTTCCACAAATTTTTGACTATCCTTTCAATCCTGATGCCTCCCATTTCATTTTCATATCCATAATCAACCTCTCAGAGAATTTTATTTTCCTGCTTCAATCTTTATCCTAAAATTTTCTTCCACTGTTCTCCAGGTTTTAATTACTGTTGATTAGGGAACTTTTTTTTTTACTTATTTCTCTTTCTCCTTTTGAGGCATGTGTTCAACTAATTTTTAAATAAAGATATATCAGTAATAAATTTCTGAGTATTGGGTTTAATAATGACTTTGTTCTGGTGTAGGTATTGTAGATAACTTTTTGAGGTCTAGAATCTAGGTGGAAAATACTTTTCTCTTGGAACTTTGGAGAGACTCATCTAACGTAAGTGTTATTGTTAAAAATACTGATACTAGTGAGAACAGTTTCTTTTTAATATTATTGACAATGTGCTTTTCCTTTATGAATTCTCTTACAATATTTCCTGTATTATTCATATGCTGAATTTCGCAGAAGTATCCAAAGAAATTTTTTCCCTCTGCATGTAGTAGGCAAAATATTTTTTTAAAAAATTTTAAATTAACTTTTGAAATGTTAAATAAAATTAGAGAATTGTAAATAGTAATAGAGCAGCATGTACTGTTTTGACACATATATGTATAGTGCAGTGTTTAAATCAGGTTAACTATATGTCTCCTAAAATGTATATCATTTCTTTATGCTGAAAACACTCAAAATAATTTATTTTTGCTTTTCTGAAATATATAGTAGATTGTTGTTCAAAAATACTCATACATTAGGATCTACTTTTATCCTTATTTTGGTAATTCTTATCTTTCAAAATTTTCTTTCCACATTTTTTTGCCATCCATTTCTAAAACTTTTTCACTCTAAAATTAGATTGGTTGTGTTGATATTCTATTGTTCATACCTACTCTACCTTCACTATCCCTTTAAGTGATACCTGGTCAGGATGGAAAATGTAGCTTGTAATATTTGATAGCTGATTTGGTATTTCTTGTGGATATTGTGGTACTTCTAAAGATACACATTCCATTCAACTGTATCAGTCTTTTCCTGTTAACATAGCCTATTCATAGTCCAACTCCTCCCCACCCTATCCAGTGCTTGTCTAAATAGTTCCTTTTATATAGATGAGTTTCTCAGCTCGTGATCTGCCTAATCATCCTCAATATGGCAACTGCATAATCAGCTATCTTACTGTGCCCTTGTGGTTAAAAGAATATGGGATTCATGCATGTCCCTTGAATCAGAGCTAATTTTTGCAGAGAGGGGCTGGAAAACTATTTATGGACTTGGAACAGGTCTTGCTTAACATTTTGCAGGTCGTGTTGACACTACTGCTTTGATCTCTACTATTCTGTTTACCTTTAATATTCAAGTTCTCTCGTTTATGGATTTCTTTCCTCCCATCTTAGGCTCCTACCTTTGCTCATGTACATTTTGGTGGTCACAGGGCTGATGTGTAAGCCAAAGTCCATCAAAGCAATATCAAATCTTCTCCATGCTCCTTCAGAGGAAACAGGATGCTTGTTCTATACGTTCAGATTCACTGTGCATATTTGGATACATTGAAAATTTGTTCTTTGCTAAGATTGAGAAATAATAGATAAAGCAATCATTAAGAAAGGAGACTTGAACATTTTATCATTATCCCACTTATTCCTCTAGTAAATCTGAAGGTTGGAGAAGAAAGCAGCCTATTTTTTTATTGCTTCTACCCTAAGGTTTGTCTCTTGACTCAGAACAATGATAATAAGAGTGAAGAATAAAAACTAATTAATAGAAATGAACAAATCAGCAGGTATTTCAGTACTGTGTTTGCCACTAGTCTTAAGTGGTCACTAATGCAAAATCCTGTCTTCCACTCCTAGGTTTAAAACTTGTAGGGCAATAAGATGTAGGAATCCAACCAAGGGAGAAAATTTTTTTCTGATAAAACCCTTCGATGGATTCAGATTTAAGAATGTGGTCTCATGGATTTGTAAAGCTTTGCCTTGGTGTTAAACAAACTGATCCACCTAATGCAAGTGGAAACGAACAATGCTGGCCTTCTTAGGGAGGAAAACTTATTCTATACAGAAAGAAGCAAGCATCCTGAAAGCTAGGAAGACCCACAGGAGAATGTGGACTCCCCTGAGCTAATCAAGTATCAGGATCACTTTTCTGCCTCTGGGTAGAGGAGAGAAAAACAACCAAATATAACTCAATGTCTCCCTTATATATCTTCTTTACATATTTTATTTCTTGGGTTATGAGGTGGGAAAATGTTCCTCATTCAAGAAATGAAGAAAAAGAACTTAGTATTCTTTTCCAATATTCCATGGGTTATTTTTTTGTGGGTAGACTTAACAATTAATGCTTTAATGAGTCTCATTTAGCCAAGTAGAGGGTTCATTTATTAAGATAATCTTGATTCCACACTTGTAAGGTCACTATTCCAACACCAACAATGTTCCTATCTTAGTTACCCTGAAATTACTGGCTGAAAGTTAGATTTTGACACAGAGGTATTTGAACTGGGTTAGAAACTTCCTAATGCAGACCAGAAGTATCATTACCTGGGGCTTGTTAGAAATGTGTATCATCAGACCCAGTCTGGATCTGCATTTCTATAGTTTAACAGGTAATCTCTGTAGATCCCCAGTAATTCCTATGTACACTGAAGTTGGAGAAGCCCTGACTTAAATGAAGTCATTAAGTAAAACAACTTAAAGGCTCTGCTAAACCCTAAGATTAATATTGCCTCTTAATTTCCTAATAGAAATTATGCATGAACACCATCTTCCATGTACCTCCCTGGAGATCATGAGATGAAATTAATCAGTAGTGGATGAAATAATGGCAGAGATTAGATAATAACTATTGTAGCAATTCTTTAATGCCCTCCTTAAGTACAGTTAGCCACATGTCCTCTGTACTTTAATTTAGCTCACACCCAGGATGAAACTCATATGAAATGATTACGATGCAAAATTTGCATCTCCTTACTGTAATTTAAATATCATATGAAAATATGAATGTTCTTCATCCTTATTTAAAAAATTAAATTTGATTCTAAAAATGTAACTCATTGACCTTGAAAGCTAAAGTCCCTTCCAAAGATGCCAGGGCAGAGACCCACTTGGAGGACTGAGCAGTAGACAGCTCTGTCATAGAGGAGCCACGACTGTCATCCACTTGCTCCCACTGTATCCTCGCTCAGAAGCTGGCATTTGAGGCATATGTTCCTTCTATCAATGTGTGGAAAATTGTACTGATCATGGCCCAGTTCCCAGATCTTGAGGTTTTGTTCTTTCCTGTGCTCTTGGGAAGAACACCAAAAAAAAATTTTTTTTTAAGAAGAAGCTCTCTTCATTGACCAACACCTATCTCTTACACCTCACAGCCCTGTTTTTCTGCAGAATTTGAATATTCCCAGGCTTGCACAGCATTCATTTCTACTCACTTTCTCTGCAGTAGTAAGTTGTACCTTTATTTACTTTTTGTTCCTTTACACTCCATAATTGGAGGGAGGCTTAGTTGATATTTTAGCAATTTCATCTGTTTGAGTGCACTTTTTTCCTTCTACATATAAAGCTAGCACTTTTACTAGATATAAAGACTTCTTTTTTCTATTTTTTTGCTGTTAGTAGACCTAGGTATTCCTAGAAAACCCTCTAGATTTTGTTTATGACATCCTCTTAGCCAAGCAGAGCAAAGAACAAATTATTGGGTTGCAAAAATTAATGAATGTTCAAAGAAAAATGCACCTTCACATACCTGGTACCAATCTTTCCACTAAGGGAGTATTCTCCCAACAGACCAGAAACAGACATGATTTATTATTGTTCTTCCTGGCTCTTTTCAAGGTGTTGCATCTCTTCTGTGCCTATTTCCTCAGAACACAAGCAATACTTTTCCACAAACCACACACGTAGACTGGGCTGCCTTGAAACTCATGCAGAAATCAAAAGATTATAGACAGCAATCTTTACAAGCCAGCCCCTTCAGTTGGTTCATGTTTTCTCTATTTAATATTCCTAAGGAGTTCTTTACCTAGATCTTATATATAGATTGTGATTCTCCAGTTTTAAATAAATTTTTTGAAACTTTAAGAGAATATCTCTCAATATTTTTGGTCTATGTTTGAGATTTTTTTTTTTTTTTGATCTAGTGGAAACCAAAACAGGTGTCCCTTCTTTAATGACTTCTACAAAGCTAACTGCATCCAGGTGTGCCCTTTCCTGTCTCATCAAACTGCCTGGACCACCCAACCCCTAATTTATTTTTCATATGTGCACATTCTTTCCTTTAAAACCACGACATTTCTCATGTGAAAATTCACCCCTTATCCAGTTTAACTAGCTTATATTTATTTTATTTTCACTTTTCACTCTGCCTGATATCAAAACCAAGGCATATTTTTAAATCAGTTCACTCACTCCTCCGTTTCCCGAGAAATGAGATTTTTAGAGACAGAATGTTCCAGCTTGGGCTTTTAAAATTGCCTTTCTTAAGTCTTTGTACTTGCAGGAATTTCATTGACATGTTATTTTCCCTCAATTGAAGTTGATCGCTTCCTCTTTATAAATTAATGACCACTCTTTTTGCCCTATTTTTGTAATAAGATCTCCTGAACCTACATGAATGCAGTCACAATCTGGATTTTTGAAATCTAAAACTTTAAACAGATTTCAAAATAATTCACCCCAGATTCTGTTTGAAATCAAGTGATAGGGACTGACTCAAGACAACGTGTGTTTTTCTATACACTGAGTCATAACATACAGGTATAACTTCCAAAATGAGGCAATAGCTGAGCAATATAAGAAAAGCAGGGAAAATTAATCCATAGGTCAGTGCTATAAATGTGTGTGTACTGCCTTTTTTCTTAGTTTAAACCAACTCCAGTGAGGTCACTTTCAGTTATGAAGGACCATCTTATGCCTTAGGTCAAATCAATGTCAATGGCAGCAAATGCTGTTCCTGCTTATTAAGTCTTGTACAATCCACACTGAATAATTCAAGGCACCATTAAAACAACAAAATTCAAACAATAACTGATAACCTATGGATCAGTGCCTGTGATGTAATATGCAATATGACCTTCATTTTCTTATGGCTTTTTGCTAGCACTATGCCAGAAATTTTATTATAATATAGAGTTCAAATAGTAGTTCTTACCTACTCTCTAGTATTTAGAATAAAACAGTTGTGTTAAATTAAATAAGAAATCATTGGCCTGAGGCTTTATCCCAAGTATGACTTCCTGCATAAAGAAATCATAACCTGATTTAGTATATAAACGAACAGAAACCTAACTTATATTTGTTAACAAATAGGTGAGTTTCAGCCAATCACAAAGACATGAGCATCATGGAAACACCGACAGCCAATTTATTACCACACCGCACCCAAATAAAGCAAACAACAGTAGCCAATCAGGTGCTCTCCACTCCGCCGTGTGCAGCCTATAAAAGCTCACTACTCACATTGTCCTGCTCTGAATGTTGCCCCATTGGACTTCTGAAACATTTTTTGTTCAAGTAAGTAGTTCTAAATTTTGTCCAAAGTTGTTTCTTTTAACAATAAGATGCTGAGGTTTTCTGCAGAAATCAAGAGAATATCATTCCTATTCTTCTCTGATACGAAACGAGAGAACAGAAAAAAGAAAGATGAAATGATTTGTACGTTACTAGTAATGCCGAGGATAGCACTTTGACTAGTTTGATAAAATGGACTTGTTTATCCTTCACAGGAGAGTTACATAAATTTAGTTCTGCAGTCCTCAGTGCTGTGGGGCATCTGCATACCCCGCTGCAGTGCGAGAGCCAGACTCTGCTCACTCCGAGGAACGCGCAAATCCGCTGAGAGCAAAAGGAAACCTAGGAGACACTGAGTCAACCATAATCATTTCTTTTCTTAAATGCATTAGTCATATGTGTTTCTCCCACACATTTCTTTCCTGGGGAGTGGAACATAAAGTCACTCCCTTCCAAGAAAGCAAATGAAATCAGGAAAAAACACCCTCTTCCCGGATAATATAAATATGGGTCTAAAGAATGATTTTGAACATATTCTTCCCATCTACTTTTTAGTCAGATATTTTAGAGAGCAATGAAAACAAGTAAATGTCCTCCTCTACTCATGAAATCTGAATTAGCTTTAAAATCATCTTTTTGAGTTTAAGAAATGGTTGTGGTTTTAGCTGATACTTACTGAGTAAACAAATGAGTGAATATTTGACAGGCTACCAGATTACTGAGAAAATGTGTATTTATCTGTGTAACGTTGTGAAGGGAATACTTTTTAAAAAAATTTTTAAATGAAAAAAGAATAAAAATCATGACAGAATTTCAAAGCAAAATAATAGATTAACAATGGTTACTATATTGTGTCTTATTATCTTCAGCATAGTTGCTTGGTCTCAAGTTACATCCATTTACCTATAAAAGCCTCAAAAAGCTTGTAATACTTCCTCCAACACCTAAGCAGGTGTATACTTGAGGATAAATGGTGCTGTGAAGAGGCGTGTGTCTGCAAGTTTCTTCAAGGAAGCAATGATAATTGTGGTGCTGTGAACTAAGCAAGAGAGAAACATTTGATTCAGTCATAAAAAGACAAGTAAACTGCCCTTTCAAAGGATAACCAGAGGATAAAAACTATAGCATTTGCTAGTTTCCCTGTGGAAATCAGAGGCATAAAATTTCCAAAAGTTATTTACAGAACTGCCAACTAGATTGCCCATTATTCCGTAACCTTTGTGAGGGTACATCTACCTGGAGCCATAAGGTGGCAGATGAAGTGGGAGTAGACAGAATTCTGCAAACTTCTTCCAGATACAGGATTACAAGACAAGATGATCTTTGTCACTGCCTGAGGCCTAGATATCCTGGGCCAAATATTAGTTCCAGAAAACAGTGAGGCAGTGGCTTCTGTGATTATTTTCAGCCTGTGGTTAAGTGGAAGGTGTTGTATTTAGTAATGAACAGATACCCTCCACCCTGCTTCAGGCACTTACGTTTCTACTCAAACAAATATTAGTCAAAAAATAGTGGAACTGGTTCAGAGATTTCTGTTTTATTTACTGGAAACACATCCTTCGGAATATGTACATTATTAAATTAAAAATATCAATGATTCCAAATATTGTTAAGAATACTACATTGTATTATTTCGTAAAATATAAAGGTGATTTGAAAACGTGAAGAATATATAGTTTTTTTAAATTTTTAATATTATTAGGGGCCTGAAAGGGCTGCCTGTCTCTCATATCAGTCAATACTTTAGTATGTCAGTGACAGTGACCTAACAGGAGTGATATTAGTGTTAGTTTTCAAAATCAAGCCAGTGCACACACGTGTAGAAAAAACTCCATTATGTGCAAGTGCTGTTTTAAGAGATCTGAGTCCAATTATAAATCTAGAATTTTTACAGAATTTCATCAAGAAAATTTCAACCTCTGTGAAAAATGTTTGAAAAGCTAAGCATTGATGGTAACACCATAATAAAGTTTTATGGCAATGAGAATTCTCCTTCGTGGACCCCTTTCTGAACGTTCCATTTCACTAAAGGAATACATTATTTTTCTCTTAAATTTGACAGTGTACTATTGAGTATAAGTCATGACTTAGCATTAGTCAAAACTCATGGTACCAAGATTTATCTAATTTTGTTTAAAACTAGATTCACATTCTCAGATGCAAATGACAGAGCATAATGATAGCATTGCCCTTTAGCTCTACTTATTATGCTAAAGAAACAAGTCAACAAAGAGAAACAATTGCTTTAGATAGAAGACATGCAACAGAAATCTAGTCTGTTAAGTCTTTTAAAATTTAAAGATAAATTAGAGAAGCAGTATTTATCACTATTAAAATATAGGAAGGAAAAGATGTTACAGTATGTTCAGAAACCTTAGCATATATGATATATGAATTAATGTATTTTAGGGAATATATTTCTATTCTGTTTTCTAGCAGAATGTTTCAGTAACATCACAAAGATGCCACTTTTTTGCTGATTTATTTCTTAAGCTTCTGTATAAATAAACATGAGCATACTAAAAAAGTTACCTGAAACCATGAATTTGCATATGGAATTCTTAGTATTGTACATATTTTCATATATTAAGGACAATAGAATGACAAATCAAGTTTTTTATTTATTGATTCATTTATTTATTTGACACCACCCGAATACTTAATTTAATGGCAGTTGTAAAATCTGTACATTCATAACACTGATCCAATTTTAGGTTAACATTGATGTTTAAGCATAAATCTTTGAGAAATCTTTACTGCAAAAACTAGAGAACATAGCAGTGACTTCAGGTGTGCTCTAGAGCACAGACTGCTTTTGTCTGGACTCTCATTTGGGCCATGGTTGTCAAGTTAGCTACTTTAATCATACTGAAGACCCAAAGACCCCAGAATAACCCTCACAGAACATCACACGCTGTGACATATACCCATGACTGGTCTCTTATCCTAGGACCAACTCCTTTATAACACTTCAAATGCTTCCCCATAGAGTTCAATCTCCTGAATAAAATTCTAGTTGGATTAACAGAACTATGAGGACACAAAAAGCAGCTCTGTGGTTCATAGAAGCAACACACAAGAAAGTGGGTTTGTTGAGTGGATATTTGAAAAATACTTCAAGGACATGAGACTCCTGTTTGAGACCAAAAAGTCCAACATTGTATGTAGAAGACTATTATGGGCAAAATATACTGAAGTTATTTGTTTAACTCCACTTTGACATTTACAGCCATAGATTCCCCAGCTAGAAGACTGCTAGATGGTCTGATCTCCATGTCAGTGTCCTGTAGCTCTACAAATTTTGAACTATTTTCTTCATCCCTTCTCAAAATGCTCAATAAGATTGGCTTTGACTTTTTCATTTGAAGATCCCCTTAGAGAAGGATGACAAACGGGATGAATTTGGAGCATAAAATCTTGAAAGCAAATGCAGGATGACTTGTAGGAAAATCATAAGGCAATACACTTTCTTGAATAATGATGTTTTAAGTATTATACATCTCAAAATAGTAATCTTGAAAAGAAACATTACCTGCGATAACTATAATAATTAATTACAAAAAGATAAAGATGATAAATCACTTTAAAAGATTAACATATTTATGGACTCAATAGTTGTAGTAAGAAGAATAAAAGCATAAACCATAGTGGAAGTTTGATTACCCTGTTCAAACTAAATAAAAATATGAAAGTTAAGGAAACTGAAATTTATGTGGTTTTATACCTGGGTGTAGAGTTATATAATTCACTATCACAGATACAGATTCTAAACAAGAGATACTTTCATGAGTCATATTTAACTTGTGAGCATTTCCTAAAGCATTCTGTATCAAAAAATTACTAGCAACATTTCTTATTGAGACATCACATATGAAAATATTTTGTTTATTTTTAGCATATTATTGTCTTGTTATGAATAAAGTATCCTCTTGCGTATGACTATCTGCATATCTCAGCATGTGAGTTGTAACGCAGGTTTAATAAAAACTGATGATCTTTGAAAACATTATACAGGGAGTAAGCATCCTTGATCAGTACAGAACTCTTCTTACTAAGCAGTTGTAAGAAAAATTCATGTTTTAATAAAGCGAGATTTAAATGAGTGTTGTGAAATGCAATGAAGCAATAGTATAATTAGGTCTGCAACCTGGAATAAAATGTGTATGAAAGATATATTCAGAGAAATAAATTTAAATCAGTATAGCAGGAAAATTAGACTAGTGAATTAAAGACTTTGGCACAAGATGAAAATTAATGTTTTAAATGCAACCAAAGAATTCTGTGTTTGTCAACTGATTGTGCTCTTGGAAAAGAGAGAAAGCATTTGAAAATGCATCCCATCATGAAGTCTCTAGTCAATTTCAGTACATAATGATTGGAATATCATACTGAGAATATAGATACTATTTGATAGTTTTTAATTACATGTCTCCACAAACTAGTGTAATTATTAATATTCAGATATAGAATAATGCTATGATAAAATTATAACATTGAATCTTTTCCCCATTTTAATAACTGGGGATTATTAAGATAAAAGAAAATATCCAGAAAAGTAATTGACAAGGAATGACAACAGGCCATGGTTTAAATCATTGACTCTGAATGATAACATTAAAAATATCATTCTTTCACCCAATAATTAAAAGTAAAGTGTAATTCAGGCATTCAACTAAGGTAAATAAAAATATTATCTTAGTTTTTAGATTTAACATTCTTTTTAGAAAAAGGCAAGTGGTAATATAAATTTCTTTGGACAGAATTATTCATATTTTAATTCCAATAAAATGGTACAAAAAAGTACCCAAACTCAAATGTTTGAGACACCTATAATGAAAAGTTGCATCGAGGAATGCTGCATGTGAGCACTCGGGATGTGTACACAATGAAGGAAGAGGAGGAAGTCTGTTGTTACCATTGCTGCAGAGAGGTGCGACCCTCTGGGAGCCAAATCAGCGCGTAGTTCTGTGGAACCAAGGAAATTAACACTCCTTAGAGAGCTCCAGAATGGGTTTATATGTTTTCATTAGACCTGGTACCTCTTTTGCCATAGGAAGTATAGGAAAGAACTAGAATTTGTATTCTGGAGTAACTATTAAGCAACTATTTTTGAATGTTTTATTTCACTTAACTTTCATTTAAAACATGTATTTGATATTTTTTATAATATGAGAAAAAAGAGACACCTGTATAGAATTGTTGCTATAGAACTGGTAAAAAGTTCAAATATGAATAGGTTATCTGAGCCTAAAATCCATGAGCTCTAGGCATTGAGCTGACATAATTCATGTTACAGGAGCTGAATTGTCAGAGTCACATGTATCACAAGCCTGATTAAATATTTGCTGTGTTTCTTAAGTGAGCTATATAAGCAAAATAACTATATTGCAAATTAATGTTTGATCCAATTTGGTATAAAATGATATTTTATGAAGATGAAGCAAAGATATTTTCACGAGAGAGAAAAAAATCAGTAAGAGTTAATGCCATATTTGTATGTACACCATCTTTATTGAAATGTTATTGAAGTTTTCATCAAAAGTAAATTTTTAAACTCAAAAACAGAAAAAAAATAACCTGATTAAAAATAGGCAAAGAACCTGAACAAACATTTCTCTCAAGAAGACATAAAACTGCCTAGTAGACATGAAAAAAAAGTTTGATATCCCTAGTCATTAGGCTAATAGAATTCTAAACCACTGTGAAATATCCCCTCAAATTTTAGGATGAGGATGCTATTGTCAGAAAGAGAAGATGTAGCAAATATAGGTGAGGGTGTGGCAAAAAGAGAACATAACTCACTGTTATTGGGAATGTAGACTAGTGCAACCATCATGAAAAATAGTATGGAGGGCTTAAAAAAATTAAAAATGGAACTACCATGACCTAGCAGTCCCACATGTGTATATATACAAAGTGCACACCAGATCTCTTTCAGGTAAAAGAGATGAAGTTGCCAACTGTAGATATGAGTAAACTTTGTGTCTGTTATAGTATTTTTCACAATTCTAAGATATGAAAACAATGGAACAAATAGATAATTGGTAATATTATGAGTATGTACAATAGATAATGTCATATATATATATATATATATATATACACACACAATGGAATATTATTCAGTCTTAAAGAGAACCTGCAATTTATTACATGAATAGACCTTGAGGATATTATGCTAATTGAAATATGCCAAACATACAAAAATATTGCAGGATCTCACTTATTTGTTGGCCAGAGTGAATGGAAGAAATGGAAAGTAATAAGTCAATGAATACGAAGTTGCAGATACATAGGTAAACAAGCTTAGTGACGAACACAAGAAAATTATTTAATATTAGAGATTTTTATTAAGTAGATTTTATAAGTTACTGTCACAAAATAGGTTCATAAAATAGCTTACTATGTGTAATGATAGTTTTGTTCATCTGTTTCATTCAGTATAGATTTTACGTGTATGTCTCTGATAAAACATTGTAAACCTCAAGTGTACATAATAAAATTAATTTTAAAAAATGAGGCAGTATAGGAAGAATATATTTTAAATTACTTAATGGAGCAATTGCCATTTTTGAAACTGCTAAACTATTTTTATTTGGTTTAACAAATTGTGCAGTGTTTATAAATAAAATGAAAATGACATGACACATACCCAGTTTTTTCACATGAAACATTGATAATCACAGTATCAGAGTTAGATGTTGAATATTCCAATATACCAATTTCTAGCAAATTATATAACACGTTTATCAACAGCTTTTGTTTCAATAACTAGGCAAATATTAAATATACTGGGCCAGTTAAAGATATTTCAAAATACATTTATTTGAAGTAACTTAACAATATTGTGAATGTTCTGTTTTTGTCCTAATTCTTGTCTATGAATTGATTTTTTAAAAAACAATGCTCTCTTTGCTTATTAACTCTTGAAAACAGGTTAAAACAAACTTCTTGGGCCACTATACTATATGATTGGAGTATAACCAAGCAAAGTTTTATTTATTGAAATGATCATTATTAACTAAATATAACAAAGTTCATTTGCATTTAACTCCAGCGATGTACTTAAAACCAGTTATATTTAAATCATATGAATCAGTGGGCAGAGTACATAAAAAATTTCAGTAAATATTTGTTAAAAGAATGAATGAATGCATATACAACTAGACAAAGTCTGCACTGCTCATAGTGCTAAATACACATGAAAAAAGGGAGATGCTTGTGTTATTTTTTCAGTTTTGGATTTATCAATATATGACAAATATCAGTTGGTTTCCAAGGCTCTTGAGTTTCAAAAATGCAACTTACATTTTTTGTTTGTTTTGAGACAGGGATTGCCATATAGTTCAAGCTAGTCTTGCACTCACTGTGCAGCCCGGTATGGCCTTAAACTCATGATAATCCTCTTGCCTCAGCTTTCCAAGTTCTTGGATTATAAGCATGTATCACTACATCAGGCATCCAAAAATGTACCTCATTCACACAACTAGAAAATCAAACCCATGACTAAGTGTCAAAAAGAATTATGTTCCTTCATCATAATGGACTGACATATTTATGCATTATGTCTTCATCCCATTTACTGACTCCCCCAATCCTACATTCCTTTCCCATCTCCACATAGTCTACTTCTCTGGTTCCTATCATCTATATTTTATTTTGCCCCCAAATTAGTCATACTTTGGGTTTCTCATCTGATTGAAAACAGGCGGTGTCTAATTTACTTCAATTAGCATTGTGGTCTCAAGGTGTATCCATTTTCATATGAATGACTCAAATTTATCTGACAAATTTCTAAGTGCAAAATTTAATTAAATGAAAAGTGATCTTGTGTGGCAGTGCAAAAAATTCAAAGTTTAACTGAGAATTCTCTGTGTACACATACTATGCATTTTAAATCTTAAATTAAATTATAGAAATAACTTTAACTCTCATAATAAAAATGAAAATTTCTTCTTAAATTATTATTTGCTGATGTGTCATTTACAATGAACAATGTTTCATGCCTATATCTTGTACTCTGAACTACTGTGAATATAACAGTATGCAATGTGTTGATTATTGTTTGTCTCCTACTAGCCTGTTTGAAACTCTGTTTTATTGTTTCTTTTTTTCTGTCTAAAAATTTAAAAAAAAATAAAGTACAACTTTAAAGCTGAAGTCATATTTATCTTTGATTCATATCTATAAGCATATATGTATACATACAGTTACTTTGGGAATACTTCCTACAGAGTCTGCTTACTCCGCAATAAGTTATCATATGCTCATGAATTTATAATCTATATTGATATCTCTGTATACAACAATTGACAGTTTCATAAATAATTTAGTTTGTATAATCTTATAGGTACAGACTTGTTGAACCTATGTAATATAAAGTATGTCCTGGAACTGTTTCTTGATGTTAAGCTTCCTAATTTGGCTCCCTTAAAGGATAAATTTTCATTATATTCTTGGCTTATTTATGAGGCAACAGTTTTGTGGTAAATCAATAAACGTTTATATTTTAATGATTTGCAACTCATGAATATGTTTGCCTTATCGTATTTGTTTATTTCCTCTGGGATTTCATAGAATCAGAGATTCTTAGCAAGGTGTGTTCATACATTCCTATCATGCTAGGACTCTGGGAATCTGAGACAGGAGGATCATAAGCTTGAATCCAGTTGAATAACTTAGAAGCTTAGCAAGACTATGTTTCAATAAAGTAGTTACACAGACAAACAGACAGACACAAAGTGAATTTATCTCCATGTGAAGTACCAAAAGAAAAAAAAAAAAAAAAACGAATTTATTTAACTCAAGAGAATGCAGCTCACTAAGTTAGTCCTGTTCAGTTGAGAAGCAGTTTCCTGGTCTCTACTACCTCATGTTGACTTCAGTTGAGTAACTCACAGTTATGGATGTTGGAGGTGATTGAGCAATATGTCTCATCTTCAAGAGCCTTCACACAAGCGTAGTTTTACAATGATAGTACCAAAATTCAAGGCCAGTTAAGACTCTGCATAGTCCTACATTCTAGTGGCTTTAAACACCCTTACTGGTGGAGTCCAAAATCATGAAGAAAGTTACATAGCAGAAGAGTGTAGACCAGGTGCTAGTAAAGAATTCAGACTACTGATGTAATTGATGTATCAAAGCTTTCTAAATTGTTATTTAAGATATAATCAAGGATTTGACTTAGGATAACAGATGTGTATTGAAGAAAGCTGTAAACATTATAGTCAATACAGAATTAAGAGTATTTGGTATTTTATCTATTGTGAGAAATCTGGTTGACTGATGAGTAAAAGATGATTGAGATTTCATTTATGGGCATTAAGCTTCCTGGGGTATTAGAAATAAGGTTCTGCAAACAAGAGACATTGGTCTTCCCAGCACTTTAAAGACTAGAAGTCGAAAGGCCTGACACAACCATACACTCCGGGAACCCTTGGGAGCAAACATTTCCTTGACCCTTCCAGCTCCTGTTTTTTGCTGACTGCTGTTTTCATTCTTTGGTTTGTAGATGGTTTGGGAACTTTGACTCTGTTGTCATAGGGCTGTCTTTACACAATGTATTGTACTCTACTTTCAAAGGCTGCTGTCTCTATGTCTGCACCCCAATTTCTCTCTTTTCATAAAGCCTCCACCCATGTCAACTAAGGGTCAACCTGACTCTAGCCTAACCTCATCTTAACTAATCCTTCAATTTCAAATCTATTTCCAAATAAATCCATATCCTAAAGTCCTTTGGCATCTCTTTTACAGAGTTAAATTCAAACATAATAGGGGTGTTATTAATCAAAATAGCTTGTGGATAAGGAAACGAGATTATTCAGAGATGGCATAAATTTCAATCTGAGATGTTTAACCTTAATCTGTCAGGATAATATCTATGGTTTTGAAAAACTGAATATACTTAAAAATGTAAAATTAGTTTAGAGAAAAGTTTGGCATCACAGAGGGAAATATAACATCTTCCAAATTAAAACTTTTCCATGGGAGATTTTAGTTAATAAATATAAAGACCAATGGCAAACAATTGGTTCGCCAGTCTAAAGGACATTTTGAACAAGAGAGTGTTAGAGGCATAGGAATAGAAACACTATCATACAATTAGGGGAAAAAGGTATCTGAATAGACTCAGTAGTAGAGATTTGCCAGGACAGAATTTCTAGCAGTTAAACCTAGCAAAATTTTAATAATTATTAGTTTTAAAATAAATCTAAAATTAAAAATACTATTTTTATTATTTTTAAATTAAAGAATATTCTACTTATAAACTTTAGAATTATAACATAGTACTTAATATCATTTGACCAAGGAAAATTTCAACCAAAACTTTATAAAAAACATTTATCTGAGTTTTCTACTAAGAATCGTGAAGGCGTGGGGCTAAAGAAAGCAGGCTCAGTTTATTTTGATTATCGAATTTTAATTTACAGAACATATGGCAGATTTTGAAGATTAAATATTCCCTTGAAATGCTTAATTTTAGTGAAGTATCTACTGAAACTCAAATTGAAAATAAAACATAAAAGGAAATATATTTTATCATAGCTTTAATAAAAAGAATATTTTTTGGAAGATGATAACTCCTTTCTCCATATTTCCAATACATCCTTCATTACTGGGAAGAACATTACACAAAGGAAATAAGGAGAATGTATTTGGAGCCAGGCTATGAAACATAACTTTAAATCCTGAAATACCTTAAAAAATAAGCAAATCATTTAAAACAAGCCAAAATGAACACCGAATGTCACTAGCTCAAACGCTCAATTCAGAAGTTATTATTTTACAACCTACCTTTCCAAATGTGTTTCTTGACCATATTAATAATTGCTTGGTTTTTTATGTTAGCTCTAAGCAATTCTATCTGGAATATCCCTTTGGCATGGAAATTATGGCATTAAGGGATTAAAATGAGTAATGATGCTGATATTATTAAAAAAAAAACCAAAAGTAATTTTGTAGTATTTAGTGGGAAAACATGAGATTAACAGACAGCAGAAATAATGAGTTGCCTAATTTAGTACAAGTTAATCTCTTGCTTTGAAAAATGAAAATACTAAAAACCTGCTTACACTATTGATATAAAGCGTAGCTGACATGATGTAAAATGCTTGATTTATAAGCTCAACAGTTGTTATCATTAACCTTTCAACTGAAAAATAGCAAGTGTGCCATTTTTATAACAAATACAACAATATTATAGGATCATAGAGAATTTACTTTTGTATACGATTAATTATAAATGTAAGTAAAAATCCACAACCATTTATATAATACTATTATCTTCCAGCCTATGTCTAAGAATACTTATGATCACTATACTTTTATAACTGGATATTTCTTGACAGATACATTTTTATGTGTTCTTTTCTTTCCCGTGTTTACAGTAGTTTTGATATTCTTAAGTGTGTGTTTGAAAGGAAACACAATTTTTCACAGGTAGTTACATCTATATCATCTAAGTAACTATAAGTATTATTGCCATATAAACTAGGAACTTCCTAAGAGTTGCTTGATTATAAAATTATCAATATAAAAGAGGAGACCAGAGGATCAAAGATCTTTAGATCCCAAGGAGTGAAAATGCTGGGTAAAAGGAAGCTGTGTTGTGCTTGTACCAATTTTCTTTCTGCTAGAGGGTTTTCTGGGGTTTCTATTGCTGGAAAAGAGCCCAGGTCATTCCTGGCAGATGCCCCATGGCTGGGGCAGCAGCTGGTTCTGATGCTTATATGTTGATTACCTTCCAGATGGAATGAAAAGATGAAGTAATTATGAATTATTATAGAAAATTAGGTTTTCGATTTTGACAACATGAAGAAAACAAACTCAAACTCATGATACTTCTTAATCGAAGTCATCTTCCATTTAATATTAGTAATGAATGTATTTTAAAATAAGCACCCAAATCGTGTCACTGCATACTTTTAAAAACATATTAAATACTATAAAGTAAAGCTAGCATCTTGTCAATCCTTGTGAAGGTACGACAGATGCCTGTTCAGAATCTTCCCATCCTTGAAAATTCTCAGACTTTCTCTGTTTGGACACGAAAGTTTATTGCCTGAAAGGTTCATTAAAAAGAAAGACATTGCCTCAAATTCTCTCACTAAAGAACTACTTGCTGTGAATCTTGATTATAGCACACCTGCACAGTATTTTCTCAACAAATACTTAAACATATTATCATTAAATAGAAGCAGTAAACTTGCAAATTCACATCAGCTTTGTAAGTTTGGAATAACTTACCATTATTGTCAAGATTGCACACAAACATGCATTGCTACAATAAGGTTGGGGATATTTGATATGTATCTAACACAAGAGTAAGTACCTTGGGGAACAAAAGTCAATGAAATTAGCTTTCTATTTTGAGACACATAGAAACCTAATATAATAGGATAGTAATTACTAAACAGCATCTCAGTGACAAGAATATTGCAGATGACTCCCTAAAGATTTCCAAGAGAAAGGTAGATACAAGTGGCAATGTTGAGAGGAGGAAATCCTACAGTCTTTCTCTAGTTTTATTTGAATGCGTCGCACTTTCATTCAACTATTACCTAACATCTACAGGATGTCAAAATACATCTGTGCACCAAAATATTTTAAATAAATGTTACTATCTTGTGAAAATGAAAATTAGAAATAATCACCTCTTAGGCAGCATGACATGGTACAATAGCTGAAGGACAGTAAACATGGACATAAACATGACATGATATCTTTCTTTGAGAAGCTCAATGTCTAACATAAAAATTTATATAAATGATAACCTTACCAGTGATGATGATAAATACATGTATTAAAATTGTACATATACTATACACACATACATTGTGTCAGTTGGCTTTCTATTGCTGTTACAAATACCAGAAATAAATCAACAAAGAATGAGAAGGTTGATTTTCTCTCACAGTTTTGGAGGTTTCAGGCAATATTCTGTTGTCTCCCTTGCTTTTCAAGGTGTGACAAGGTTACACGTCCCATGGTAGAGAAATTGGTGGAGCAACCTGCTCACCTCATGGCAACGCAGATAGAAAACAGAGGAAGAGAAGGAGCCAGTATTTTAATATCTCTTTCAAAGATCCATTCCAATAATCTAGGACCTCTCCTTAGGCTCCACCTATTAAAGTTTCCACTTTCCAGTAGCACCAAGCAGGGGTCTATAGGAATATGTCTTTAACACACTGCCTTGGGTAGGGGTGGCTTTTATGACCCAAACTACGGCATATATATACATGCATAATTATGTTTTATAGAATGCATGGATTCAGATTCATCTGTTTTATAAAAATTATGGTGACATTTTCTCAGATATTCTAATTGTATAACTAATTGTTCAGTCTTGATTATAAAACACAACCACTAATATTTTCTCAATAATTGTTTAGAAAATATCATTGCATGGAAGAAGCAGTCTTATAAATACACATCAGCTTGTTCTGTTCAATTGTTTATGATGAGGACATTCTTACACTATTGACCAGATCCCAAAAGCATATAATATGACAGAAACAAGTAAAATTACATTCTAAACGTCTATTTATATATAAGAATAGATAATCAAGTTGCTCCAATAGGATGGAGACTATTTATTCAAACTAGAATGGATTTCCTTGTTGGAGAAATAATTTTTAGTTACAAAGTTTGGATGTGGGTTGAATGTGACCCTCAAGGACTCATAGGGGAAACGTGGTCCCCAGTGAACTAGAACAGATTGTAGAGACAGTGGATTTTTATGGGTTGAATAACTAGTTGGATATCAGTAATATGAACCAGATAAAGTGTAACAATCAAACACTATTTTAAAAATTTTATGACCTACATTTTAGCATTTGTAAATATAATGTGAAAACCTCATGTCTATTTTCATCAAGAACACACCTATCTTTCGTCAAAATTTTATTTGAAAAAAGTACTGAAAATTATAATCAATATTTTCTTTTCAAGAACTGTATTTGGTAAAGTTGTCCTAGTGTTTTGTAGGCTTATTTAGGAGATATAATTTTCATTCCAGATATACTGTTTTCTCTAAACTTTGAGATTATGCAAATATTTTCTCTTCAAAGGAAATAACAATTATTTACCAAACTTTATCTTTTGGTACTACAATACATATGAAAGATCAACATAAAATAAATACAGAGTTTTGGTAAATTTAGAAAAATGTGTACAATTTCTCTGTAGTATTACTGTTAAATTTTGTAAAATATTTTAATCTGTAGGTTTGCAATTTCTAATTCTAGTGTGAAGCTTTGCTTGCTTTCCTTAGATATGTGTTTATGTTAAGGACATTTTAAACCTTAATACCCAAGTATTGCTTTATTAGTTATTGCTAACTATTTAATTAAAGAGCTTTGTTAAGTATTAAGACAAACTTAGCCCATTAAGTATCTGTAAGTCACTACTACATGAAAGACAATAAGGTAGACCACTGTGAAAAAGATTTATAGATGTCTTTCCCAACCCTCCTAAACTAATTTTAAGCATGCTGCCTCTGTGTAAGTCTTGCCCAGGAATTCTCACACATCCTTGTATTTTATGTATATTTCACACTTATCCACCTAGAAAATGAATTTTAGAAAGATCGTTATCTTAGTTACTTTCTCTTTGCTGGGACAAAATACCTGCCACCCACAGGTTACAGGAGGAAAGGTTGATGTAAACTCACACTCTGCACAGGTTTCATTCCATAGTCAGCTGGCTCCCAAGCAGGGCAACATCGTGGAGGGGCATGGCAGAGGAGAACAGTTCATGGCTTAGCAGGCAGCAAGCAACCACCAGTGAGCCTTCCTTTCTCTTTTTATTTAATTCAGACTAACAACCCATTAACTGGTGTCACCACACCCAGAGTGGGTCTTCTCATTATCTGCACCTAGAATTATTCTAAATCAATCAGTGGCCTAATCCAGTTATCACACCAATGATTGAGCTGCACTCAAAAAGCCCACTTGTGAGGTCACAAGGTCTTGAGGGGACATGTGTATAAGCCATAAAAACCACAGACTTACAATTTTAAAAGAATGGAATCCCTAT
>RJWM01016119.1:31372-46308 GCA_004363535.1 Dasyprocta punctata | reverse complement strand
GTCCATATTGGCGAAGCCAGCATGACAAGCACCTCCAGGAGAACCAGCGGCTCCAACAGCAACTCTTGGAAGAACCCTCAACGCCCGGCTCTTCTTCTCCACGTCCCTATTTATGCTGGCAACTTTCTTCAGGTGGAGCATCTTTAACTCAACACCAGCTGAATTAATTCAACTGGTGCTAAGTTGACCACCAGTTTGTAATCCATAACAGCCACCCTCAGGAGTTGCCTTCAACAGGTGCCTGGTTTATCCCATATTGGGAATTGATGGTTTTCCTTACCTGTTCCCAGTGATTTTTGCTAAAGTTCATCTAATTGACTATCTGTCATAATTCCAATTGATTAGGACTCTTCTCCCCTTTCTCCCCACTCCAGTGATGGGGATTGAATCCAGGATCGGCTCACATACGGCAGGCAGACAAGGGAGGGCCCTGCCGATTAAGCTGCCTGCTCCGTCTGCATTGGAGCAGTTTCAGTAACAATTCTTTGGGGTTTTTTGGTTTTTTTCGTCTCTTTGAGACAGGGTCTCACTAAGCAGTTCTGGCTGAATTTGAGCTTACTATGTAGCCCAGGCTGGCCTCGAGCTCACAGTGATCCTTTTGCCTCAGCCTCTTGAGTGCTGGGATTACAGATATGTGCCTCCAGGATGCCCAGCACTGTTGATTCTTGTATTAGTTGTCCCTTCCATCTTATAAATTGGATATAGATCTCTTTATCCAATTAAAATTCTTAGCAAAGCAGGGACAAAGACGTTTCAGTGGGGAAGCTGTCCTTCTAAGGTGATGCTGCTGATGGGGTAGTAAAGCAAAAGTAGCATTCAACCAATTTTTTTTTTCTTTTTTTGAGACAGGGTAACGCTAGCTGGAATCAAACTTGTAACAATCCTTTTGCCTCACCTGGAATTACAGTCTTGCACTACACACCTGGCTCGCTGGGTCACTATTCTTAAATTCAGACTTTTGTGTTCTCAAAATTTAATCAAATTTACTGAAGAGAGAGATTACTGGGATTTAGCTCAGTGGCTTAAGCGCCTGCCTGGCAGGTGCAAGGTTGTGAGTTCGATCCCCAGTACCAAAAAGAAAAAAAAAGAAAGAAAGAAAGAAAGAAAGAGCTTACTGAAGCTTAACTACTGTATGTGTACAGTAGGGTACTAGGTTTTTACTCAGGTTTTGGTGCTGCTGAGGATTGAACTCCATTCCCAGCCTTTTTGTCCTTTTTTAAATTTTTTTGAGACAAGATTTTGCCAAGTCTTGTAGTTACCCAGGCTGGGCTAGAATCTAAATTTTCCTGCCTCAGCCTCTCAAAGTGCTGGTATTACAGGCAAACATCACCACACTTGCTGCCAAATGTTCTTTGAAGCTTGTTTGACTATAGATTCTTTTCCATCAGAGTGTTCTCTAGGGAAGTCCTTCTTACACCTATCTCAGTCTGGTTGGTTGGTCAATTGGTTGGTTGGCTTTTTTGTTTGTTTGTAAAATGACTAGTCTTTGCTGGGCGTGGTGGTGTACACCTGCAATCCCAGCACTCAGGAGGCTGAGGCAGGAGGATCGCCATGAGTTGGAGGCCAGCCTGGACTGCATAGTGAGCTCAAGGCCAGCCTTACATAGGGAGATCCTGTCTCAGAAAACCCAGTCAATGAGTGAATGAACGAAGAATAGCCCTTGTCTTTAGAGCTGCTACTGGTGACCGTGAGTTCTGCAGCATGCAGCCTCCAGGACATTTTTGTTGTAGGATGTCTGGGAAACGTTCAGTTTGAAAGCAGAGATAACCAGCGTATGGTTTTTGTGTAGTCTTTTAGTGTAATTTTTTTAGTGCTGCCGCCACTGAGTAGTGTAAGATGCTCTAGCTTCAGCTTCCTTAAACCAGTAGTTTCCAGCCTGTGCTGTTCATTATAGTTATTTATGAAGTTTTAAAAGACAAAAAGCACCAGTTTCTTTCCCAGTACAGGAACTTTCTCCCAGAGATCCCAGCTGGGCCTGAGGGCTGGGCGATGCAGGCCGCAGGTGTGGAGTGGCTCCTGAAGGAACGGCCCCCAGAGTCAGGGTCCAGGGCCCTGGATCTCCGAACTGTACCGTGTCTCTCCCCTGGCAAGTATTTCCTCTCCCTGGGCCTTGTTCTCCATCAGCTAAAGTGCAGGTCATTTTGGAAATCTTGGTCGTTGAACAACTATTCTTCTTTTTCTCTTCCTTTCCTTTTTTTTTGTTTTTTTTTTTTGTTTGTTTGTTTTTTTTTGCGGCACCGGGGATTGAACTCACAGCCTTGCGCCTGCCAGGGCAGGTGCTTAAGCCACTGAGCCAAACTCCCGGCCCTTCTTCCTTTCCTTTTATTGTCTTTAACAAGAGGACAGTTCAGACTGTTTACAAAGTAGTTAATGCAGCTCTGCCTGTTATTTCAGTCTAATCCAAGCGGGACATGCTGAGACATCCATAATTATAGATAGTTAAAATGCTGAGACCCTGATTCAGATGGGGTGATAGGTAGGACAGACTTCCATAGCTGGTGGCCAGTGCAGGCAGCCTGGAGTCTCCCCCTGGAAACATGCACTCTGGTCAGCAGGAATCACTGGTCTTAAGTGCCTGACTGATACCACCTCGACATCCTCCCTCACTTACACCGAGCACACATACCCGTGGTCAGCAGTGGACATCCTTTCAATCCTCGGTGAGTCTTGGAGCAATTCCTGTAATACTACATCTTTTCCTGGTTTTGACTTTAATTTGCTTTGTTTCAATTCTACTGCTCCACTCATAGGAATTTTAAAATGAGCAGAAGTGGCCAGGTATGATGATGCACACCTATAATCCCAGCTCACAGTAGCTGAGGCAGGAGGATCACTATGATTCAGGGCCAGCCTGAGCTATGCAATGAAACCCTGTCTCAAAAAAACAAACAAACAAACAAAAGAAAAAAAAAAACGAAAAAAGAAGAAGAAGAGCAGAACAGTGCTGGCTCTCTGACCACATTCTGCTTCCAGGTTTTAAGCAGTACAGTCGTTAGAAGGCTAAGGAGGGCTGGCATAAACTACACTTCTTGTTAGTGCTTTCTTTCAGACATTACCTAACAAGTGTGTTCCTGTTGTGTGCCAGGCTTGATAAACAGGTATACAAAAATGCATTATCACAACTTGAAGGACACTCTAGGGAAGAAGTGGACAGATGGCTCTGATAGAAAACAAAGGAGACCTACCAAATAGTTCCCAAGGATTTATCTGAGACATGAAGATGAAGAGACGGAAGAACCAAGCGTGTCCTAGTAACCACAGAGAGAGGGTGCCTGCAGCACGGTGGGAGCCCTGGGCAGGCTTGGGTCTGGTGTTCACCTTAGAGCCCTTCTAACTTAGCCACTGTGGGCACAATTGGGAGCCCCAAATTATAGCTACGAATTCAGCTGTAAAGGATTCCTGTGTTAGCCTGTTAGAGGGAAGCTAAAAAAGATTCATACTTGATTGTCAGATATGTGGGTGGGTGGGTGTCTTCTCATCTCACAATATAAAATGCAGGAATGGTCGCAATAAGAAATAGGTGTTTATGTTGAAGATACAAGTGATTCTGCCTCTAGAAATGAGCCTGTGTTTCACACAGGAAAGTCTATTCATTGGATTCCATGTCCCTGCCTTTCGCCTTCAGTAGTATTGTCACAGCCTTCCCAGAGCCACCTGTCCTTGGCTGCCGATCTCACTGTGGGTCAGAGTCAGTGGCACACGTGCAGGGGGTTCCTAAGGGCTTCCGCCTGCTCGTTCTCGTGGTTCATCAAGGCCATTATTACAGCCCCCATGCTAAGTCACTATACCCCGCAGTGAGAGTTTCTCATCTTGGACTTGTTCAAAGTCTTGTCCTAGAATCATTTGTAATAGTCAGTTTAATATGGCCATGAGACAGTTTATCAGGACTGTATACGTTTTAATTCATGGAATTGGAACCCTGGGTAGCTTCTGGATCAGACTGCTTAATTATAAACTATTCTTGCCTAAGACTGATGTCATCTTTTCAAGATAGCAAAATAAAATCTAGAATGTTGTGCTGTCCCTCTTGGGATCACTACTATTTTCATAAATGGAAACATTTAGGAATACTATTTGGTAATAGGTTATAAACCTACTTCAGAGTCACTCTGGACTTTTGTATTAGTCAGAGATAATGGAATAAAAACTTTAGTAAGCATCAGTTATGTAAGAGAAAATTTAAACTTAAATTACAACAATGGAGTATGATGTTTAATAACTTGTATTGGGGGACTGTCTTTTGCTTTTCCTTTTCCTTTTGTTTTTTGTTTTGTTTTTTTAGCTCTTCAGAGAAGTAAGAATAATGAAGATTTTAAATCATCCAAACATAGGTACTTTCTGCTTTCTTAAATACTTCTGGGTTGAAATGTGTTCTTGAAAGTATGTCATAAAGCTAAACATATTATATTTCTGAAGTGATAAAAAGAGACTCCCTCACCCCAGCTTAGCTAGGTACACTTTTAATAAAACACATATACAAATTGTTGATTATTTGCAGTAGCTTTTCAAAATTGCTAGAGACAAATTAAAAGCTTAGGTATTAACCACTTGAACTTAAAGCTTTAGTTCAGTAGAAATGTAATTTTCTAATTTTTCATGTGTTAGACAATGTAATTCTAGCACTTAGGAGGCCAAGACAGGAGAATCGCCTTGAATTTGGGACCAGCTTGAACTACATGAGTTTAAAGCCAGGCTGAAGTATATAGTGAGACCCTGCCTCAAAAAACCAAAACAAACAAAAAAATTGTATTAAATTTGTACCTAGAAAGGATAAAATTGTATGAAGTCAGAATTAATATTGTAAAATAATTATACTTTTTGATGTGACTGATCCTAAGAAAATACTTCTACATTGAGTCACATTTGAAATATGAAATAAATTTTGTTTCATGTGTCGTCTTTGTGCACTGCTGTGTACCAGCTGTTTAAGGATGAGGAAGGGGCATGGTCCTGTCTGCATGGTAGTTGTAGGAGCAAGATGCAATATGTGAGTTGTTTGATACTGACCTTCTGTGTGTGTGTGTGTGTCCCAGTACAACTTTTGATTCCACATAGATCATAATTTGGCTTTTTAAATAATATGATTCCTTTATTCTATAGTAATAGCTTCTATAGCTACAAATATTATTTCAAGAGTTAATGAGAGAGGCGGGGATTTAGCTCAGTGGCACAAGTGCCTGCCTGGCTAGCCCAAGGTCATGAGTTTGATCCCTGGCATAAATCAATAAATAAATACCATTATCACAAAAAAAGAATAAAGCTGGGCGTGGTGGCACACACCTGTAATCCAAGCAGTCGGGAGGCTGAGGCAGGAGGATCCTTGCAAGTTTGAGACCAGTGTGGGCGACAAAGTGAGTTCCAGGCCAGCCTGAACTGCATAGTGAGACCCTGTCTCAAAAAATAGGGCTGGGGATTTAGCTCAGTGGCGTAAGTGCCTGCCAGGCCGGCGCGAGGTTGTAAGTTTGATCCCGTGTAGAAAAAAAAAAAAAAAGAGTAAGAAAGGTGAACTAAGAAAATAAAGGGTTAGTGAGAGAGATGATGTTTAGTGTTAACGATGGCACAAGAATGATAGCATCAAGCCACTGGAGGGAAAAAACATTTACACAGAGCTTCTTATGTTTGACTGTATACCTGAACGAAAGGCTTAGACCCTATTCATCAAGCCAGCTGCAGACGGAACGAGGCTGCCAGGTGATCATCCTGGTGTCTGTGATATTAATTAAAATGTGAAAAAAATGCTCATTCTTTGCTTCTTATTTTAACCCTTTGAGGTTAGCCAGCCAACTCTGGATTTCAAATTCCAACTTTTTTCCCCAAAAAAACACTTTCTTGCCTAGAACTAATTTTTTGTTATTACCATTATTATTGTTATGTCTAGAACTAATTTAAATGTATTTATTTTATCTTTTAATTTCTTAAATTATACCCTCATTAGCATTCTCTACTTACTAAGTGACATATCTTTGGTAATAGAAATTTTTGAAAGTTTCTCTTGAAACTTTGGTTTATAGCTATGATTCTAGC
Organism: Dasyprocta punctata; assembly: GCA_004363535.1. Lineage (NCBI taxonomy): Eukaryota > Metazoa > Chordata > Mammalia > Rodentia > Dasyproctidae > Dasyprocta > Dasyprocta punctata. The sequence continues at coordinate 40,284 of RJWM01016119.1, read as the reverse complement.
ACTTTGGAGCCTGAGGCTGGAGGTGTGAGTTTGAGGCCAGCCTGGACTATAAGATCCTGTCCCAAAAATAAAAACAAAAATTCCCATTAATTGAAATAATTTTCCCATAAGAGTCAAAATTTATGTTGGAGTATGAGAAGGATTTCATTTTTATGTTGCTTGTTCACCAACACTTACACCTTAATTTTCTTAAATGGTTTTTCCTGATAATGTGAACCTATGCTCAGCAGCACAGCACCTGCCTGGCAAGTGGGAGGTCTGAGTTCAATCCCTGGTACCAAAAACAAAAGCAAATAAACATTCATTGATTAAATTGGGCATGGTGGTGCACACCTGTAGTCCCCGCACTCAGGAGGCTGAGTCAGGAGGAGGATCACTTCAAGTGCAAAGCTGTCCTGGGCTACGTATCGAGTTCAAGGCCCACTTACACTACAAAAAAGACCCTGTGTCAGAAACAACAATAACAACAAAAATTTATTGATTACTCTGTTAGGTACTTCAGTCTAATACTCTACTAAAGCATAAGAAAATCACTTATAATAAAAGGACTAGCTTCTCTTTTGGGTAAATTTAAATTTTTTTTTTCTTTGTGGCACCGGGGATTGAACTCACAACCTTGTGCCTGCCAGGCAGGCACTTAAGCCAGTGAGCCAAACTCCCGGCCCTAGTTTTTTGAGACAGGGTCTCACTATGTAGCTTACAGTGTAGCCCAAGCCGGCCTCCCTCAAACTCACAAGGCTTCTCCTACCTCACCCTCCCGAGTGCTGGGATTAAAGGCGTGCGCCACCACGCCTGGCTAGGGTAAATTTAATTTTAAAGAAGTATTAATAAGGTAGATAAACAAAATAATGACTAGTAGCTTTAGAAACACACACACACAATTATGTAGGCTTTATAAATTACCAGTAGTAAAGTATTATTTCTGTCTGTAATAAGTGTAATAGCCAAATCTCACTGACCTCCTGAAAAATCTTTTTTTTTTTTTTTTTTTTTTTTTTTTTTTTTTTTTTTACCAGGAATCAGACTCCTGACCTTGTGCTTGCCAGGCAGGCGCTTATAAAAAATCATTTTTTAAAAAAAGCTTTCTTCAGTAATTTACCGTATAATCCCTTCTACCTCTTTCCATTTCTGGCCTTAGAATAGTAACAGAGGAGTCTCGTTCTTTGAAATTTGTGATAAGTACCCCATGTCACAAAGGTCTTGGGTGGAATCATTCCTTGGGCCGTGGTGCCAGGTAGACAGGAACACACTTGCAGGCTAGAGTAGCCCCAGCTGCCCCTGGGACTGGGGAGTGAGGCACAGGGCAAGCCTCTCCCCTAGAAGAGCAGTGAGCCAGCACAGACCCTGTCCCTGACAGTGGCAAGTGTGTTGCCGAGAGCACTTAGACACCGAGAAACGATCTTCTGTTTTTTAAATTTTTGATACTAGAAATCGAACTCAGGACCTTGCACTTTCTGGGCAGGCACTGTGCCACTGAGCTATGTCTCTGGCCCACAATCTTTATTTTTATAGGTTGTTTTTTTTTTCTTTCATAAAATCTTTCTTCAAAATATATTAAGAATTCCCAGGCCAGGAATTTAGCTTACCTGCTTAAGTGCCTGCCTGGCAGGTGTGAGGTTGTGAGTTCAATCTCCAGTGCCAAAAAAAAAAAAAAAGAAAAAAAAAGAATTCCCTAAGTCAGGTGTGGGTGGTGCACCTGTAATCCCTGCACTCAGGAGGCTGAGACAGGAAGGTTGCAAGTATGAGGCCAGCCGAGAGTATATAACAATTCAAGGCTAGCCTATACTATATAGTGAGACAGTTTCAAAAAGAAAGAGAGAAAAAAAAAAAAAACCCTACAGGCATTGTTTAGAGGGTCAGGTATTAAAATCTTTGACAGGAAGAGTTTATATGTGCATGGTTTGTACACACACACATTTGTTTTTCTCTCACATCCTCTTCCTTCCTTAGTGAAGTTATTTGAAGTGATCGAAACTGAAAAGACACTCTACTTAATCATGGAGTATGCAAGTGGAGGTGAGTACCGTTTACTTACGTAAGGTTTTATGTGCTGCTTCCAGAAGAGTGCACAAGCACCCTGGCTGTATGGATAACTGCTAAGGTTTCATTTAGTATATGAACTGGTTTGGGGTTTTTGTTTGTTTGTTTGTTTGTTTTTTGCAGTACTGGGGATCAAACTCAAACCTCGCACCTGCGAGGCAGGTGCTTAGGCCACTGAGCTAAATCCCTAGCCTTTGTATACGAACTCATAACACTTTAGAATGAGTTAGAAAATCTGGCTGCTAACAGTGCAGTGCTTTGCAGTAAATGTCTCACTATTACCATTGTTAATAGATATTATCCAAGTACTTGGATTTCTGCACTGTGGTAAACTATGTATCACATAAAATTTTTTCACGTATATGATTCAGTGACATTAAGCACATTCATGTTGTGCAACCTGTACCAACACCAATCTCCAGAAATTTTCTTTCATCCTGAACTAAGGGAATGTGCCCATTCACCCCACACTGCCCTTTTCCCTCTTCAGCTCCTTGTCTGGGTCTGTGACTCTGATTACCCTACCAATCAAATAGTAAGGGACCATACGTTTGTCCTTTTATTTCTTATTTATTTCACTTAGCATAATGTTTCCAGAATTGTCCATATTGTGGCATATGTTGGAATTGCCTTCCTTTTTAAAGCCAAATAATATTCCTCTTTGTGTGTTTGTGTGTCTGTGTACACTTTATTTATCCTAAGTATTGGTATTTTTTTAATGTACTAATGCATTAGTGAATTGGAAATAAATGTATTATATGTTAGGTACTTGATCAAATTTTAGTTGCATTGGTGTTCATCTTTCCCAAGGCCAGAAATGGTGGTTAGTGTACATATATATAGATTTTCCTTTAAATGGAAACTAAGGACTAGTAACTGTTTGCCTACAAGACTGTAAAAACATTTTCTGATATGTACATATATAGCTGCTATCATTTATAAAAAGTCTCACTTGGGGAAGCTAGGCCTGGGATAGCAAGCCAGTAATCCCAGTACTCAGAAATTGAGGCAGGTGGGTACAGTGACTTTTGAGGCCAGCCTGGGCGGCTTAGTGAGGTCAAAGCCGAACTGATTCACATAGTGAGCTACAGGTTTAACATGTGACTGACAAAACCTGCCCTGCCTCTAAAAATAAAAAAACTAAAAACACTCACTTGGGGCTTGAGGTTGGCAGCTCTTAGTCAGGGAGCACACATGAGTCCCGTGTGTTGTGGGGCAGCAGCGCTCCAGCTTGTCTTTCCATTCTCCCCGCCTTTGGCAGAGCACACATGCTGGACACATAACAGATGTGCAACAAATAATAGATTGTGTTTGTGAAATTATAAGCTCCTAGAGACACATCCTGTTGTACTCTACAGGATTGTAGTTTATTTTATCTTTAGTTCTTTGATCTTTTTGTTGTTGTTTTTGCTTTTTTGAGACAGGCTCTTACTGCACAGTTCAGACTGACCTTAAACACAGTACGTAGCCCAGGCTTGTCTCAAACTCATGGCGATCTTCCTGCCTCAGCCTGCTGAGTGCTGGGATACAGGTGTGCACCACCACACCCGACTAGTTCTTTGATCTTGATTGAAAAACCTAGAAATAGAAAATTGAATCACAGCTCCTTGTTTAATGAGTTAACATTAAATAGAAGATTGTAAACCTTCAGTGGGAATGAATGAGTAGGACACCTTTGACACCATGGTCATACTCCTAATTATCATTAGTTATGTGTTTTACATTTTAAATGTCTGGTTTGGGAGTTCAGTTGGGATTTTCTGACTTGAAGAACTCCAGGTTAGTGGAGTTCCAGCACTGCCCACCCTGTGGACAGACCACACAGAGCAGCCACCTCCCACTGCTCACCTCCACAGTATGCAGGGTGCTCGCCCTCCGGCCTTCTTGACCTGCACAGTCAGTGACCGCGCTGCGACCAGGCGCAAAGTGTGGCTTTTACCCTTGTAGGGAGGACACTGGGAAGGCCCATCTCCATCACAGCCACCAGTGCTGCAGCAGGGCCTTCTGTGTGCGTAGCCCCTTCAGTGTGTCTGTCCTGCACAGCTTTCTGTTTTCACTTGTTTTAGGTGCCCAGGCAATAGAAATTACTCTTAAAAGAAGGGCAAGACAAAAACCTGAGTAGCGCCTGTTTTTAGTGGAAAGAGGATGGACTTTGGAAAGATAGGTGTGGGAAATTCAGCCAGCGGCCCTCATCAACCTTGTGACTTGAGGAGTGACATGTCCCCAGGGCAGCCTCAGTGGTATAATTGATAGGGGTCGTTTACTGTCTTGGATGGGCCACTTGTTTTAGTCAGCTCAGCACAACCCTGTCAGTCTCCAGGACACATGAATGGCAACAGCTTTAATCGGGGTCACCACTTCCCCCAGCGTGGGTATCTTTTGATTTGGAAGAATCATAGAATTTTAGAATTGCAGAGAACCTTAGAAGTGTCATCCAGGGCAGCTATCTAATTTTTACAGATGAAACTAGAGCTTAGAGGTTGTCCTATACTGAAGGTTCCATAGCTAGTTGGTTGCAGGATATAAACTAGAACCTCTGGGCTTTGTGGATGCTGCTGGGTCCAGTATCTTTCCACACAACTGCGCATATCCTGCCCTTGGCAGGAGTGCTGCTCTGTCGAGCCCCCTCCCTCGCCCCATTCTTTTTTGTTTCTCTAGTAAATAGCCTTTGGGGGTTGTCAGTTCAGCTGCCTGCTGAGTGTTAATATGGTTTTAATAAGGAAAAAAGGAGAGATTGGGGTTGCATTCCTGAATTATAAATTGGATTCATGATTTATAATTTAGTAATTATGAATGTGGTCTGTGGTTTCAGAAAATCTCTTAAGAGGTTCATATTTCTTTTGAATTTATAAAACTACTTTAAATTATAGACAGATCTAGACCTTATCCTGGTTCCTGTGCAACAGCTAGTGGCCTTGTTTTGTTTTTAGAGACAGGGCCTTGTTTTGGTGGGGTTTGGTTTTGGTTTTGGTTTTGGTTTTTTGAGACGGGATCTCACTATGTAGTTCAGGCTGGTCTTAAACTCACTTTGTAGCCCAGGCTGGTCTTGAATTTACAAGATCCTCCTGCCTCAGCCTCCTGAGTGCAGGGATTACAGGTGGGCACCACTTTGCCCTGCCTATCTAATTTTCTAGATGAGATTATTTTCTGTAGATTGCAGAGGTGGTGTTTCCCCATTCTACATCCGTGAGCAGTGGCCAGTACCAGTACCTCCATGGCCACTTTTCCCCAGGGAGTTAACTTGCCTGCCCTGTGCTTAGACGCCTGACTGTCACCTGCATCGTGTCCTGAGTCCCGCTGCTCGCTGCCACTGCACTGCCGCTCTACTCAGGCGCTGGCCTCCTGGGCTCGATGGTTGGGGCAGGTCTTCTAACTTGATCCCCTGCTGCTTACTCCTTCCTCCTCTAGCAGTCAGTGACCCTTTGAAGAAGTGAGTCACTTCCGCTTCCCTGTATCTGATCTCATTGGAAAAGCCAGGGTCCTCACCAGAGTGTAGGCCTGTTACTTTCCAGACTCTTCTTTCAAATAACTGTGATGCCCCCTTGCTCAGATAGTCAGCAGAGCACACACAAGTGCAGGCACAGACATTCTTCCTGTTGCCTTGCCCTCTGCTTTCTTCTCGGCACTGGCTTTCCTCTGGCATCCTTACTGTGTGTGTCTTCATTGTCACCCCTCTTAGAACCCTATGAGGAAAATGCTTTTCTGAGCTCACTGCTGCATTTATCCAGAGCCTAGTTCCGTGCCTGGCAGTTAGTAGGCACTCAATAAATATTTGTTGAATGAATGCATATAATCAGGAAATGCTTTGTGGTTATAATATACAGGGAGAACATCCTCTTTTAACACAAATAACTTAATCCATTTTAAGCTTTCAGTTTTCATTGCTCAGTTTTTATTAAAGCATATTAAAAAAAATCATACCCTTTAAAATGAAATTTGTGTTAAGTCAAGCATATGAGAATTTAATTTTAAGGCTTTTCTCCAGCTTAAAGATTTTATTGGTGAATTAAAATGCCTTATTCTCAAAATTTCATTTTAGGCTCGCTTAATTTAAACTCCACATATTTCTGGCTAACTTTTACCTGTACTTAAAAATAAAAGTGAGCAGCCGGGCGTGGTGGCACACGCTTTTAATCCCAGCACTCGGGAGGCTGAGGTAGTAGGAGCGTTGTGAGTTCGAGGCCGGCTTGGGCTACAACATGAGCGCAAGGCCAGTCTGAGCTACACAGTGCAACCCTACCTCAAAAAATCAGAGCCGGGAGTTTGGCTCAGTGACTTAAGCACCTGTCTGATAGGCACGAGGTTGTGAGTTCAGTCCCTGGTGCCGCCAAAAAAAAATAAAATAAAATAAAAGTGAGGAGCATTGCAAAAGGGGAAACATAATCAGCTTATGGGAATGGTAATGCTCAGAAGGAGGACTTCTGCTTACTTTCATTTCTCTTCAATTATAGGTGAAGTGTTTGACTATTTGGTTGCACATGGAAGAATGAAGGAAAAAGAAGCGAGAGCTAAATTTAGACAGGTATGAATTAACGTCGATGCTTTCGAGGCCTGGGTTGAGCAGAGGTTGGCCATTCAGTACCTTTTATGTGCGAGGAACTGTGGGTTCTCCCTGGAGCTTGTTGTCACTCTTTACCTGAGCTCTTGGCAGGTGGGCTGTAACAGTCTAGAACCTTTCAGAGACACCTGGTAACTACTTTAATTAAACCCATTTCAGAGTTTTTAGCAAGAATATCACCGTCACAATTCATTGTTTGTTTTGTCCTTCATAAGCTGAGACCAGTATAGCTTAGTCTGTCAGTAGCTTGCCTTCTCACCTTCTCAGTACTCCACTCTTCAGAGATGCTCATTTTCATAGGCTGGTTTTAAGTGAAAAGGGGGTTATAATTCTTGTCTTTATTAACAACTGGAATCACGAACCAATTGACCTTCACCTGCCAGACACTAGGATAAGTGATTCATGTAAATTTTGCAGCAACCTTGTGAATTGAGTATTATACTCGTTTGCTAAAAATTAAGAAACTGAGACATGGAAGGTTAAATAACTGACCCAAAATTTCATACTTGGGAAGTAACGGATCAACCATAGATTCAGACACAGACTGTCTAACTCCAAAACTCAGTCTTACTCATTAGGTTGTAGTGTTACTCAGAGGAGGTGCCAGCATGCTCTTCTGAAAGGGCCAGACATGCCTGGCTGCAGGCCTCATGGGCGTTCCAGGCCCCACCTCAGCTCTGGAGTGAAAAAAACATGGGTGGGCCCCGTTTTGCACAAAGGGCATAATTTGCCAGCCCCTGATTAAGACAAAGAGCACAGATGTTTTGCTCCTTTTAAATTAACTCTGGACTGGGAAACAGTATTCACTGCTCTGTTCAGTATGCACGAGGCTCTGGGCTCAGTCTCCAGCACTAAAAATCAGTAAACAAATGCATACATGCTTTGTGCTGTCACCATGACAAGGCCTACATTTAAATGACAGTACGGTGTCATTTCTCTCTGAACCTTTTTGTTTTCCTCACATAGAAGGTTGTCAGGATACACAACAGGTTTAAAGTATTATGTGTTTGAAAAGGTGATTTTAGCTGATTTTCAAGTTTTCTCTTGACAGTGTAGTATTACTTTTTTTTTTGTTTTGTTTTTTCCCAGCACCGGGGATCGAACTCACAGCCTTGCGCCTGCCAGACAGGCACTTATGTCGCTGAGCCAAGCTCCCAGCCCTGGTTTTTTGAGGCAGGGTCGTACCATGTAGCTCAGGCTGGCCTTGTACTCGAGTTGTAACCCAAGCTGGCCTTGGACTCACAACGCTCCACCTACCTCAGCCTCCCGAGTGCTGGGATTAAAGGCGTGCGCCACCACACCCAGCTTACTATTATTATTTTATTATTATTTTGTTTGTTTGTTTGTTTGTACCAAGAATTGAACTCAGTACCTTGAACTTTGCCAGGCAGGCACTTGTGCCGCTGAGCTACGTCCCTGGCCCCTGTTGTGGTTTTTAAGATAGGGTCCTATTCTATAGTCCAGGCTAGCCTCGAACTTGCAGTGATCCTCCTGCCTCCCAGGAGTGTGCCAAGATCATAGACCTGAGTCACCACACCCGGTGTTGTGGTTGTTGTTTTAATTTAAAAGTTTAAAGATTATTGGTAAAGGGGAAAGAAACTCCCAACCTGCTAGATGTCCGGTACAAGTCTTGTTCTCTAAAATCGAAGAATGAATCATAGGAACAACGGAGGTCAAGAGCAGAATATGTGTTGGGGAAAGAAAACTTCTGTCTGAGAGTGGGTTGCTGAGGACCCTGTCTTTGCTAGGGATTTTTATAGTGCAAAACCACGAGGTGAGGGCCTCCCGGGTGGGGAAACATGGGAAATCACAGTGTGGGACAAAACTACGGTCAACCAATAAGATTACAAGCATCATTGCTCAGGTAATACTGATTAAATGGGCATCGAATTGCAACAACACCCAGGATTTGGAGGCAGGTTTATTTACACTGACAGGCACTGATAGGGGATCATTCTCAAAATGTCTCTGGTGGTCTCGGGGTGACATGGGATAAGCAAGCAGGAAGTACAGAAGCAGAATGGCCTCTCAGTTGGGGATTGGTTCTTGCGGCATGCATCACAATGACCAGCCATTTGTAGGAGACAGAAGCAACAGGAACTGCAACAGGAACCGTTACCTGGGCAACTAAGAAACAAGTATATGGGCAGGGAGAGGGTGCATTTTCTGTTCCAGAATGGGGAAGCAAGTCAAGTAGCAAGCGGGTGTGAAACAGAAGGGGCTTTTCCCGGAGTGGGTGGATCAGTGGCTCTTCCTGGCTTTTTCAAGGTGATGGACACCTATTTAGAACATCAGTCGCTGTTGCTTATCCTCA
>RJWM01016119.1:0-31272 GCA_004363535.1 Dasyprocta punctata | reverse complement strand
CTCAGTTCTTAGCCACTTAGTGAGACCCTGCCGTAAAGTAACAGTGAACTGGGGACGGAGCGTAGCAGCAGCAGACACCGCGAGACAGTTTCCGTTAGGCCCCAGTATCGCCAACTTTTGGCTCATGTTCAAAGCCATGTTCTCTGGTGGCCTTGGAAGTGAGCTGTGGAGAATCCCAAAGGGCAATCACTGAATGCTTCTGCATAGCTCTTAGATCTCCCCAGAGGAGGGACTTCATGGTGCAGTTTGTGCTGTGCATTTCTTCATGTGATCGCTTTAGTTTCTTGGAACTCACAAGTTCCTCTTCTTTATTTTTTATTTTATTTATTTTATTTTTGGTCGTTTTGTTTTGTTTTGTTTTGTTTTTTGAGACAGGATGTTGCTGTGTAGCCCAGGCAGGCCTTAACTCATGGCAGTCCTCCTGCCTCAGCCTCCCAAGTGCTGGAATCACAGGCACGCAGCACCACATCTGATTTGTTTTCTGTTTTAGTCACTAACTTGCCCAGGCTGGGCTAGAACTTTATCTTTTTTCCTCAACCTCCTAGTATACTGAGGTTACAGACCTGTGTCACCACGCCTGGCTGTATTTCTACTTTTTTAATCGCTGTTCTTTCTAGGAGCTTGTAAGTTGAGACAATTTCAATGACTAAATTAAAAAAAAAAAAAAAGGTTTCCTGTTTACGACAAAGAGGAGGGTATTCTACTTGCATAGTGTGCTGGGTGTGACCCACTCTGTGCCATAAATAGGCCTTTTGTTCCACCTTCACCAGCACCCGGTTTTCCTCCCAATTTCCTTTGCCATCCCCATCCTGCTTGCTGCCTTTGCCATTTTAATTTCTTGCTTGAGCTCTCATTCCTTTCAAAGAAAAAGAAGGCTCCTGGCCCTGTCTTTTTGCTGAACCTTTTTCTTGGGTGTTGATGCTTCTAGTCTTTTGTGGATGACTGAAAGTGAATTAGTTCAGGATTCCTATTGTAACCTAGAAGACTGCTTCTAGCTTAATAACAATTTAAAAACAGTGGGTTTGAGCTAAGTATTTTCAGGTTATTATGGTCTCAGGTTACCTTTGAGCTGTTTGGTGCTAAAGGAAGAGGAATGATCTGTAAGAGGACCGGAAATTATCAGTTTGTGACTCAAAAACAGAATTTGAAAATAACTTACAAGCAAAGCTCTAGATGAGAAAAACCAGGGGGAAAGAGTAATAAAGTATTAAATGAGTGCTGGGCGTGATGGCACACATCTGCAGTCCCAGCACTTGGGAGGCAGAGGCAGGAGCATTGCCACGGAGTTTGAGGCCAGCCTGGGCTACATAGTGAGACCCTGTCTCAAAAAAATAAAAAAAGGAGTGGGTCAGGTGAGCTCTCCTTGGACAGCCCAGCTCCGGCCTGGGGGGCCCTCATCCCACCCTGACCGGCAGTCCTCAGCCGCCCCGCATGATGCCTCCCACCACTGTCCCTTGCCCAGGCTGGGTAAAAACCAGAAGCCAAGGCACCACCACTTCCTCCAGCTGAGACAAAAGAGGTACATGTCTCTTGGGTTGAGAATTCTGTAGGATCTGCTGCTTTCATTATGGGACAGAAAGAAAACATAATAGAGACACTGGCCCTGTGGCGGTTTTACCTGGAGCTATCATCAGATCTACTACTGTTCATGGCAGGGATCTGTGACAGACTTACTGATATTCCTGACATCTGGGAAGTTACACAACTGACCCGCTGTCAGCTGAGAGTAGCATTAAGTTTAAGCCAGACACACCAATAGAAATATTGGATGTAAAGAAAGTAATACATATATTTTATACATATATATATATATATTTTTTTTTTTTTTTTTTGGTCTTTTTGAGACAGGGTCTGCTATACAGTTCAAGCTGACCTTGAGCTCTCTTTGTAGCCCAGGCTGATCTCAAACTCTCAAGGATCCTATTGCCTCAGCCTTCCAAGTGCTGGGATTGCAGACATCCAGCTGAGAAAGTAATTTTAAAAACAAAGTATTCGCATAAGAGAAGACCTACACCTATAATGCCAGAGAAAACTGTGGAGATAGCGATAAATTTTAAGGAAACACAGACCATATGAGAGTCCACGTGTCACTTTAAGAACTTGTTCCTACTATATGTAGCAAGTGTGCGTTTGACCTATTGCACACACTGTTCTGAAAGATTGTCAATCTGAGGAACTCTCAACCTGACAGTCTCTTACTGACCTGGGACTGAAGGGATTCTATGCCGTAGATGGTGCAGAGCCACTTCCGTCCCTGCCTTCAGTAAGTCATCTTTACAGGTCTTCTCAAATACCATCAGATCCCTCCGTATTATGGAGGAGAAAGCAAATAAGTGGTTTTTCAACTTTTTCAACACAGAAAAAGTAGGAGCAAACTATAAGTGCTCCTGCAACCCCCTAATAAATAAGCGCTGCCCAACTTCTGTGAGATCAGTACCCTCTCCAGGCCGTGCCTGTCCAGACGCACCTTGCTATCCGATCCGTCCAAGAAGAGGCGGCCCCACTGCCCCTCATTCTGCCATCTCAGAGTGCACCCCAAGACCATGAGCAACCCCAGGAGAGGCCAGGCTCTTCCTCATTGAAGTCCACAGGTGTGGAGGAAGCTGATGAGGGTCTCCGTGAAGCAGCAAAGTGAGGCCAGACACCTGAAGGGAATTTATCTTTGAGAAGGACAAATCAGAAGGGATTTCTCCACCCTCTGGAGTACCCTGCATCGGAGTGCTGAAGATGGCCCTGTGCCTGCCCTGCAGGTGTCGGTGGAGTTTCCCCAGACTGATTTTCAGGAGCAACCTCGCCTGAGGGCCTCCCCAGCCCAGGCTGCCCTGGCCCAGGGCTCTTCCATGGAAACAGTGTGCTGGGCCCAGACTGCCTGACAGAACCTTTGTCTGTGAAGGCCCTGGACCCCCTGGGGCAGCTGTCGCATCCTTGACATCTGGAATAAGCTCAGATTGTAGCCTGAAGAGACAGATGAAAAGGGAGAACTGAAAACCTGAAGATGAGGCTGCAAATAGTTCTCTGCAGTCCCCAGTTGTTTTGTGTCTACTGATATAAGTACACTGAAGAGGGATCCTGACTCAACCCTCAAATAAATAAATAAATAACCTAAATGGGAACGATTAGATCCAGACGTAGCAAGGTGGAAATTACCCATGTCCGTGGTGTATTTTTGTTTGTTGATTATGGATGGGCACCATTCTGAATATTCATTTTAAATAAGGTAGTAAAGCTGACTGGCAGAGCCCTGCTCTTGCTGTCATTGAATCCTAATCCCAGCCCAGCTTCTACTTCCTGCTTGTTTTGAACTAAAATAGAGAACAACCGGATGTCCAAAGAAATGTCTTTGCTCCTAGTCATTTCTTGGCGTTTTGCATATGTACTCGATCTGAGTACATATGCAAAACGCCAAGAAATGACTAGGAGCAAAGACAACAAAATAGTAAGACACATTTTCTCCACTTGGTGGTAATACAGGTATATACTTCCATACTCTCTGTGTTTACTAAAATTTCTGTAGTAAACATGAAATTTTTATAGTTAGAAGGTGAGACTTTCAGAAATTGTCAGTAATTGTGAAGTTTCAGTAAGATGGTTGTTTAATTAACGTAGAAGTTTACGTAGTAGCTTTCAGTTTGTTTCACATCCAGAACATTCCTTCTTTTTAAGGAAAAGGAAGCTGAGGCTAAGTACCTGGTACTTTTCTGAAAACCCCTACATCAGTTAAGAGGAAGAAGTATAATAGGAGGTGGCTAGGAAGGCCGCAGTTAGCAAAGGAGGCCCACCTGGACCAGCGCTTGACCTGGAGAGCCTGTGAGTGCCAGTTTGCCTCGAAGCCGCTCTCATAGGCTTGGGAAGCTCCTCAGAGCCATACCACCTCGAGCCTTGCACTGACAGGGTTCTCTAGACCAATGCCTGGCACCATTGAGAAACGAACAGAATGTCAACAGGCGGGGTCCGAGAGGAGACTTCTGTCTAGAGAGAACATAGCAGAATGAGGTGGGGCATACCTGTAGTCCTTGCACTCTGGGAGCCTGAGGCAGGAGGATAAAAGTTTGAACCCAGGCTGGGCATCGTGGTGCATGCTTGTGATCCTGGCTGAGGTGGGAGGAATGCTGTGAGTTCGAGGCCAGCATAAATTACACAGTGAGACACTGTCTCAAAAAAAAAAAAAAAAAGGAAAAAGAAAGTTTGAACCCAGCTTAGGCAACTGAGGAATTTAGTTAAGACTTTGTTTTAACATAAAAGACTGCTGTGCATGATGGCACATGCCTTTAATCCCAGTACTCGGGAGGTTGAAGCAGGAGGATTGTTGTGAGTTTGAGACAAACCTGGGCTACAAAGTGAGTTCAAGAACAGCCTGGACTGCATAGTGAGACCCGGTCTCAAAAAATAGGACCGGGGATTTAGCTCAGTAGGGTAAGCACCTGCCTAGCAGGCGTGAAGTTGTAAGTTCAGTCTCCAGTACCAAAAAAATAAAATAAAATAGGACTGGGAATGTGGCTCAGTACAAAATCAGGCCCTGGGTTCAATCCCCAGGGCTGCCAAAACAACAACAACAAAAACACTGCACACCAGAGACAATGGGAAGAAATCATCATCCCTCTCCTTGCTTCCACCCTTGAATTTCTCCAAATTAAAAGGGTCAAAGCTTGAGGAAATAGTGTTGTTTTGTTTTGTTTTGTTTTTTGTGGCACCAGGGATCAAACTCACAGCCTCACGCCTCTCAGGCAGGCACTTAAGCCACTGAGCCAAACTCCCATCCCTAAGAAAATAGTTTTTATCGAATCCATTTTATTTCAAAGAGAAGAAAAACAAAACAAAACAAAACTGTTGTTAGAAACCCACACATTCAGGAGCTTCCTGAGCCTTTCACACGTGACAGCATTAGTGAGGTCTTACCATCTTGAGTTTGCATCTGCACAAGGGTGACTAACTTGCTTTTCTCCTGTCTAGATCGTGTCTGCGGTGCAATATTGCCACCAAAAAAGGATCGTTCACAGAGACCTCAAGGTGAGTCAGGTGCCCTTGCTAAGCAAATGTTCAGCCTTCTCATGGGTCGTTTCACAAATAGGCGTAGATTAGATTGTGTTCTTCTGTAAGAAAAAAATCCTATAATAATTGAATCATTTTCATCAAGTTATAGTAAGAAGCACTAAAAATAAAGTAAATTGGGCATGGTGGTGTATGCCTGTGATCCCAGTGGTCCAGGAGGATGAGGCAGGAGGATCATAAGTTTGAGCCAGCCTAGACATCTTGGCAACTTAGTGAGACCTTGTTTCAAAATTTAAAAAACAAGGGTTGGGGTTATAGCCCATTGTGAAGCCCCTGAGTTCAGTCCTCAACATCAAAAAAATAAATAAAAAATAAAAAGGCAGACTGGAGGGAAGAAGGGAGAGGAAGTGTATTGAAGCATTTCACATTTCAGTGAAGGCAGCAGGCAGTTGATCTCTGGAGGGCCGTGTCCTCACAGCCAGACGGGTAGGGTCCCGGGGTGCTCGAGCGCCTGGATGGTGTGCGTGGGCTTGCTGGCACCTGCACCTGCTCCCAAGTGGGCTTTCCCTCCTGCAGCAGGGCACCCATGGGAGGCCCCCCTTGGGTCTGCGCCCTAAGCCTCGCTGTTCAGGTGCATGCTTACAGGAGCCATTGCCTGGCAGACCCTTAGGTCAGGCTGCACCTGTTCGCCTTGTCCCAGGAATGTGGGTGCCTCTGCACACCCTGCTCCATACCTCCTGGCAAAACCTCTCAGGCCGCACCCTGTCCTCCCGCTGCCTCGCTGCCTTCGGATCACATTTTCTAGATGCCCAGGCTTAACGTGATGCTCATGTCCATGGTCTCCCCAAAATTGCTGGCCATGTGCACGCTCCTCTCAACGCCATGCTCAGTGCACTCATGGGCACTGCAGCACCACAGTGGGCAGAGGACCTGCCTGCTCCAGGGGTGTGAGCAGCAAGAGGGCATCTTCACCTGTGTGGCCTCCAGGCCCCTGGGTATAGCTTATTCGGCACCTACACCCGGTGTTCCTGAACCGGAGGGTGTGTTCCTCACTGGTGTCGGTGACCCTCAGGCTTCCTTCTGCTCGGTCACCAGGTTCTTGACTGCTGTTTCCCAGATGTGTCTTTTGCCCTTTTTCCTGCTCTCCAAGGCCAGACCAGCATCACTTCACACTCAGTTATGGCACTAGTTTCTTCCCTGGTCTTCTCTGCTTCCAGCTTTGTCTCTTCCCCCATGTTCATGTTCTGCATCTCTTCAGTGCCTCTCTCTTACTCTCAGGGTGCACACCCAGATTTCCCAAACCCAGCTCACTTGGTGGCCCTGTGTGGTTCAGCCAAGCCTCTGCCCATCTCTGTACATCTTTTTCCCCACACTGCCTTTCAGGCTCTTGGAGGAAGCTTGTTTTCTCTTCACTGTGGGCTTCACACTCTTTATTCTGCCTAGAAACACCTGCTGCCATGGCCTGCACCTTCTTGGGCTTTGATTTCACTTTCCCTGGAAGCTGCCCACCACTCCCCGTGCTGAGCCCCTGGTGGGTGCCACCTTTGTCCCAGCTCTTGGTCTTGGCGCTGCAGCTAGTCTTTCTGCCTCGCTCCTCATCTGTGAGTTGCCGAGGGCAGAGCCCTGTCTCCCTCATCACTATGCATCCAGACTCCCGTCGCCTGTCTGTTCTGTGATAGCCACCGAGTAAGTGTTGGTTGAAGTAAATGGAAGTTACTGTCCTTTGTTTCTTGGGTGTTTTGGGGCTTCTTCCCTTCCCAGTACCGTAATAGCAGTTTTTATGAAATGTGGGAGTCTTCTTAAAGCAGGTACCTCTCTGTCTGTGAAAGGCCCTTTCTTACTCTTCATTGAAAAAGCTATAGAAACTTTTCCTGTCTTAGAGTATTTAAATTAGTGCTACATTTTATCTATATGTTGTGGAGTTCTGGGGGTATAGCTCAGCGGCTCAGCACCTGCCTGGCAAACGTGAGGTCCCGAGTTTGATTCCCAGAACCAAAAAACAATCCATATATAATGTCTGTCACTTATTGCTAATAGTGTAAAATTAGGAGTCTAATTTGTTTTCTGTTTTTTCTCTAGAAATAGTGTTTTGTCATTTTATTAATTAGGGAATAAATAACATTATGTCAAAAAGTTTTACAACAAGTTTTTTGAAATGCCTAAACCTGTTATAGTTGTGATTATATTTTGTTTAAGTTTCATTTTTGTCTTGATGTTTTCCCCCTAGGCTGAAAACCTATTGTTAGATGCGGATATGAACATTAAAATAGCAGATTTTGGTTTTAGCAATGAATTTACTGTTGGCAGTAAACTAGACACGTTTTGTGGTAGTCCTCCATATGCAGCCCCTGAGCTCTTCCAGGGCAAGAAGTACGATGGGCCAGAGGTCGACGTGTGGAGTCTCGGCGTGATTCTCTACACTCTAGTCAGTGGGTCGCTACCCTTTGATGGACAAAATCTGAAGGTACAAGAAGCAATCACAGCCATGTTCTTCACAAAACTAACAGGATTTTTATAAAATTGTATGGATTAATATTTTTATATCAGCTTAGGGGTTTCAGTCTGTGTTTGTGGGGTTTTTTTTAAAACCTAAAAGTTAGCCGGGCGTGGTGGCGCACGCCTTTAATCCCAGCACTCGGGAGGCTGAGGTAGGAGGAGCGTTGTGAGTTCGAGGCCGGCCTGGGCTACAACGCGAGTGCAAGGCCGGCCTGAGCTACACAGTGCGACCCTGCCTCAAAAAACCAGGGCTGGGAGTTTGGCTCAGTGGCTTAAGCGCCTGCCCTGGCAGGCGCGAGGTTGTGAGTTCAATCCCCAGTACTGCAAAAAAAAAAAAAAAAACCTAAAAGTTGACTCACTGCTTTTCTTTCTTCTTTGTGTTCCAAAGGAACTGAGAGAAAGAGTATTAAGAGGGAAATACAGAATCCCTTTCTACATGTCCACAGACTGTGAAAACCTTCTCAAACGCTTCCTGGTGCTAAACCCAATTAAGCGTGGCACTCTAGAGGTAACCACAAGTGAGCAGGGCATGCTGGGTATTTTCACAGTTTTGCTTGGGTGGTGTGATATACTGAATATACTTTCCTGGTGTTTTTTAAGCAGAAAGTGTGACCAAAATGACAAGAAAGATGTACTTTTCGAGCTGTAATTCAATGAAATTGTTTTGTTGGGGTGGGGTTGGTGGTACTGGGAATTGAACTCAAGAGTCTTGTGCATGCTAGGCAAGCACTCTTAGCACTGAGCTGCATCCCCAGCCCAGTGTTTCCTTAAATATTATGGTTATTGAGATATTTTATGATGCTGATGAGCAGTTTACATTTTCAGCAAATCATGAAGGACAGGTGGATCAATGCAGGGCATGAGGAAGATGAACTTAAACCATTCATTGAACCAGAACTAAACATCTCAGACCAGAAAAGAATAGGTAATTATGCTGTGGACCTGTGTGTGTGTGTGTGTGTGTGTGTGTGTGTGTGTGTGTATAATGTGTTTCTGTTGGGTCTCCAGTGTGTGAAATATAAATGAGAGGAAGCTAAGCACAGAATATATAGATCAGCTTCTTCGTCATATTGAAGAACTATCAGCAGTTTCCTGTGCCAGCACCTAGTAGCTTGTAAAAATGTTCAGCTGCTCATTTATGTTAGATAGTATATAGCCAGGAGTGATGGCTCATGCCTCTAATTCCAGCACTCAGGAGGCTGAGGCAGGAGGATTTTTGCAAGTTTGAGACCAGCCTGGGCTACAAAATGAGTTCAAGATCAACCAGAACTGCATAGCAAGCCCCTGTCTCAAAAAGACAAAAAAAAAAAGACAAGAAAGAAAGAAAAAAGTATACACAATCTTTTAGGTCAAATAAAAAAAGTATTCTGTTACATAATGATGTCTTATTCAAACAAAACATATAAACTGCATTTTACCCTTCTTTTAGATATTATGGTGGGAATGGGATATTCACAAGAAGAAATTCAAGAATCTCTTAGTAAAATGAAATATGATGAAATCACAGCTACATATTTGCTGCTGGGGAGAAAATCTTCTGAGGTAAGAGTAATCAGAGAGGAAGAACTGAAATAATTCTTTTTAAAAAATTACCAATTTAAACTGTTTCCTTAGTTTTTGTTTTTTTAATATATATGACATATTCAGCACATCATTTTTAAAATTTACCTATAAATAGAAAATCTGCAAATGATCATTCTCAGCTACTACCTTCACTTCAAGATAATAACCCCATATAATGGGTATTGTCATAAACATAGGTATTCATAAATTAGCCTGTAGTCATTAATAACTTATTAATGGTTGTAAAATATCAAATGAAATAAATAGCAGGGTCTGTAGTTATTTGAAACAGGTTAGAAAGAAGACCGTAATACATTCCCTTTTGTGAGTTGCCCCAGTAATCAGGAGAATACTTTTGCCTGGCTGTAGAGTTGTCACTGTGTGCTTTGTAGCCCACCCTCTCTACGTGAGTACTCTTGAATGGTGTGTGGTCACGAGAAGCCGAAGCCGGGCTCCCTGTGTGGCTGGACTCTTCTTGTTCTCCCCTAGCTGGACGCTAGTGACTCCAGTTCTAGCAGCAACCTTTCACTTGCTAAGGTGCGGCCCAGCAGCGACCTGAGCAGCAGCGCCGGCCAGTCTCCTCACCACAAGGTGCAGAGGAGCGTATCCTCCAGCCAGAAGCAGCGGCGCTACAGTGACCATGGTGAGTCTGGACTGGCCCCTGGCTTCTTGGGTACGTCCTCTTCACGGGGCCTTTTGGGATAAAAATTGGCTTGATGTTCACTTTCATTATTTGGCATTCATGCAGATGCTGACCAGATTGAGGCTCTCATCATCTTGGTACATTTTGTTCAGTAGGCTTTTACCGGGTGAGGCCAGGTTGGGTGGAAAGTGCACCTTCTGCCCTCCTGGACGCCTGTAGCTGTGTTCATCCCTTTACCTGGGGTTCCTTTCAAGGGTGCACTGTGTGATAGAACTCTCTGTGCTGGTGAGTGTTCTGTATCTGTGGTCCAGCCCAGTGGCTCTCACCGCTGGAAGCGGTTGAATGGAATGTTTTTAGATTTCAGTTCCTGTGAATACATATAGGCACATGTGGCCAATGACCACCCTGTTGGACAGGGCAGCCGTCAAGAATATGTGGTACCCTACTTCTGACGTGGATCGGCTTGTGTTTTTATTGTCATTCTCCTCTCCACTCATGCTGTTGGTGCACAATAGACACCACTATTTGGTGAGGCTGTGGACCTCAGTGAGTGTGCTGACCCAGCCCTACAGGGATTCTGCCACAGGGCAGGCAGCCCTGTGTTAGAGTCTTAGGGTGTTAGCCTGGTGGTTTATTCGCTGGTAACTATAAATGCAAATGTAAAAATCACCGGCAGTATTCTAGGATTCAGGAACTAAATCTTTTGGCCTGGTCCTAAGTTCTAAGAGTGACCTTTCCTCATGCAGTTTCCATTCATCCCTTGTTTATTTTGTTTCCCTTCTCTGGATATTTTTTAACCACCATTTTTTCATCTCGAGGTTTGAAACTAAGAACTACAGAGCATTCCAGGTGTGCGCAGCTTGGGTTTTGCACTAAAATAATGACAGCTGGCTTGGTGTTCACCTCTGCCTCTGCTGCCGCGTGTCTGAGTACTTGGCCCAAAGCGGCATGGTGCACCAGCAGTAGTGTCCAGTGTGTCTGCTCTCAGGGCTAGAACTGAGCTCACAACCATTCCCTTGCCAGGATGTGTACTCGTGGCGCTTGGAACTCAAGTGGTAAGCTGAGGCTCTGTCTCCTTGTGTCTTCATGTTAGCTGTTGACAAAAGGGTTGTCAGTCCCTATGCACTACATGATAACTAGCAGATGCCCACATACTGCCCTAAACCATCCAGTTTAAAAGGAGTTGTTCCTGGGCTGGGGATATAGCTTAGTGGCACAGTACCTTGCCTGGTGAGCGCCAGGTCCTGAGTTCAGTTCCTGGTACTAAAAAAAAAGAAAGTATTCCTAAATCTGAAAAGAAATTAATAATAGAATTCTCTTATTTCTCTGGTTAATATCTTAATAAGTTTGTTCTTAAGTATATAGATTCTGTCTAGATTATTAGTGCCTGTTTCCCCCAGGTCATAAAATTTGAGAGATAAAAAAGATATAAAAAGACCTTTAGGCAGGATTTAGCAGTACCTACCTGCACCCACAGCTACTCAGGCCTAAGCAGGAGAATCACAGGTTCACATCAGCCTGGGTAATTTAGCAAGACTCTGTCTCAAAATAAGAAGCAATGGGGATGTAGCTCGGTGATAAAGCACTCATGGTTTCAGTTCCAAGTACCATAGGATTAACGGGTGGGGACTTTAAACCTGATTTCATACACTCACTAATCCTCCATCTTATTACTAATCCCAGAGGAAGTCACCGAGTCACCCAAGATTACAGGGCCAGCAAGGAGTACCTGAGGCAGAGGCCAGGCCTTCTAATCCCTAGTCCTATGGTTTGTCTGCTAGAGCACCTTATTAAAGTGATCTTTTTATAATAATTTCCAAAAGCTTTCTTGTAGCTTCTAATGTTAGAAAAAAGTCCATAAAGAATATTCCAGAAATCTGTTGATAGTGAAAATTACTGACCAGTCCCTAGCTGTTTTTATTTTTTACGGAAATGATGGTAGTGAACAGCAAAGGAAAGATCCAGCTGCACTGTGATCTTCCAGTGCTAAAAGGGCCAGGTCCCCATGAGGCCTCTAGCACACAGCGCACTGGTGAGTAGGTAAGGGCTGCATCCAGCTAGCCATCTCGCCTGGGTGTGTGCCCACCTCACTAGCCGCAGTGTAGTCTGTAGCTGTGCTGGGTGGCGGGGCTGGTTTGCTTTGGTGTGGTTTGGTTTGGCTTTTTGAGACAGGGTCTCACTCTGCCTTCCAGGCCGGCCTTGGACTCACAGTGATCCTCTCTGAGTGCTAGGATTTCAGGTGTGTGCTCCCATTCCCAGTTTGTACCTGTGGTTTTTAACTCCAGACCCGGAGTGAACCACTGTAGTGTGCACACTCTTCTCTGGAAAGAGTGGTCTTTATCAGGTGTTTAAAGGGTTCTCACACATTTACTAATCAAGCTGAGTGCAGTGGCACGTCTGAAATTCCAGCACCCGGAGAGGCTGAGGCAGGAGAATGGCCAGCCTGGGACATAGCAAGGAGTAAAAAAGCAAAAAGAAAAAACCACTAATCAAAAAGTGGTGCTGAGGCCAGGCCTTGTGGCGCAGGCCTATAATCCGAGCCCTGAGGAGGCTGAGGCAGAAGGATCACTGTGAGTTCAAGGCCAGCCTTGACTACATAGTGAGTTCAAGGCCTGGGTGAACCACACAGCGAGACCCTGCCTCAAAAAACAAAACAAAACTAAACAAAACAAAGCAAAAAAAGTACTGAAGCAGTTTGAAAGTCATCAGAAAAAAAGTTTGAGATCTATTTCTCACATCTTCAAAAGAATAAATTCCATTTGAAGTGAAGGTGTAAATCTAAAAAATATAACCCTAGAAATGTGAAAAGGAAAGCCTTTAATGCCAGCACTCAGGAGGCTGAGGCAGGAGGATCGTTGTGAGTTCGAGACCAGCCTGGGCTACAAAGTGAGTTCAAGGCCAGCCTGAACTACATAGTGAGACTCTGTCTCAAAAAATAGGGCCAGGGATTTAGCTCAGTAGCCTAAGTGCCTGCCTGACAGGCACAAGGTTGTGAGTTTGATCCCCGGTACCAAAAAAAAAAAAAAGAAAGAAATATGAAAAGGAAACATGAGGGCTGGAGTTCTAGCCCAGTGGTAGAACCTTTGCCTAGCACGTGAGACTCAGGCTTCAGTCCCTAGTAGCGTGCGCACACATGAAAGAGAGGAACAAAGAGAGAGATATACCAAGGGAACAAACAGCTTGTGCTCGGAGAAGACAAGGGATGGAGAGGAAAGGAAAGATAATTTGTTTTGTGACTTGGACTGGTAACTATAGTACCAGTCACTAAACCCATGAAACAAAAGACTTAAAAATTGACTGCAGGAAAATCTAATTTCTGAGTGATGTATCCATGCCACCACCTACTTTTTTTTAGCACTAGCTTGACCCTGGAGCCGAAAGCATGCTGGGCTGGTACTCTGCCACTGAGCTCCCTCCCTAGCCCGGACCACCGGCTGCTACATAATACAGAGGGACTGGTACAGCAACTCAAATGTTTCAAGGGACTTATGCCAGGGGGAAGGGAGGTCTCAGATTGCCCGGACCACCGGCTGCTACATAATACAGAGGGACTGGTACAGCAACTCAAATGTTTCAAGGGACTTATGCCAGGGGGAAGGGAGGTCTCAGATTGCCCTAACAGTCCGAAATGACAGGAGGACAGAGACAGACAGACAGCAAGACAGTGGTTGCCAGGGTTAAGAGAAGGGGCGTGGGTAAGAGAGAGGTAGTCGAGACCATGAAAGGGTTGGCGCTAGGTCCTTCCAGTGGGACTTGTCTGCGCCTTGATTGGTGATGCCTGTGGGAACCTACACACAGGATGAAAGGAAGAAGGGTAAAAACACAGACACATGGTAAGTGCAAGCCTCTCGGTTCAATCTCTAGTACAAAAACATGAAGTAAAAATAAAAACAAACCAAAGGATTGCAAGTAAAACTAGAAGAATCTGAATGATCTACACTCCTCTGTCTGTTTCCATTCAGAATCTCACATCGTAAAATTTAAAGATTTTTAAAAATTTTTCTAAATACGAAGGTTTCAAAGCAAATCAGTATTAGCCAGGAGTGGTAGCACACACCTATAATCCCAGAACTCTGGAGGCTGAAGCAGGAGGATCACTTGAGAGTTCAAGGCCAGCCTGAACTGCATAGTGAAACCTTGTCTCAAAAAGACTTAAAAAAAAAAAAAAAAACGCAAATCGTAAGATAAATAATAAGGGTAATATCGAGCTATTCATGGCAGATTCTTTGTTTTACATGTTAAAATTGCCAACCTGGGATTTTAACTGGTCTTCTCCCATTAATAAAGCCCTTGTTTCCTTTTAATGTAGTTTGAAATAGAGTTCAAATTTAGATTTTTGTCCAAGAAGTAGCTACTCTGTGCCTCCCTCCTTTCTAAGAACTAACATTTAGAATAAGTGATGAGCATTTGCTGCTGTACCTTAAGATTTCCTCCAGGCAGCCGGGTGTGGTGGTGCACACCTTTAATCCCACCACTCGGGAGGCTGAGGTAGGAGGAGCGTTGTGAGTTCAAGGCCGGCTTGGGCTACATTGCAAGCGCAAGGCCGGCCTGAACTACACAGTATGACCCTGCCTCAAAAAACTAGGGTCGGCAGTTTGGCTCAGTGGCGTAAGTGCCTGTCTGGCAGGCGCGAAGCTGTGAGTTCAATCCCTGGTGCCACCAAAAAAAAAAAAAAAGATTTCCTCCGGGCATCATGTCTGATGAGAACACTAACTTTCATGTTTTATTTACAAGTTCTCTATCTCACCGTTGTGGTCTCCAGGTGACTCACCATACAACTAGTTATTCGTGCACCTGAGTTATCACTGGTCTGTCCCTGGCAGACCCTAACCCTCCTGGAACAAGGCTATGACCAGGCACCTCGGCCCACTTCCTGTCGCTTGTGGAAGAAATGTCTTTTCCTCTGCTTCTACCACCTTCCCCTGTCGACTCAAATTCCTGTTTATTTCCAGACTGTGAGTGCATTATAAAAACCCAAGATAAAATTTCCAAAGAAATAACCCATGAAGTCTCTGCTGTTCTCGTGTGAAAATGACATGTTGCTCAGCTGTACCGAGGAAACAGCTCATGCTCCATGACAGATGTACATCTCCTTACCCATGCAGTGACAACCTCCCCCCATGCTTTCTTTCCAAAGGACAACTCTAGATACTAATTGAAAAAAAGTTAGGGCCAATTAATGAAATTTTAAAATTCATTTTATAGGGGAGGGTAAACATATGTAAATAGGAAACATCTCAAGAGGATTTTACTGTTCCACCCTTTTGCAGTGAATAGTAATTCATCTTTAAAAATATGTTTATTTTCACAGAATAAAGTGTGAAGCTGTGTTTTAAAGAGTCAGGTTTTTACTCTTTATTTTAGCTGGACCAGCTATTCCTTCAGTTGTTGCATATCCAAAGAGGAGTCAGACCAGCACCGCAGACAGTGACCTCAAAGAAGATGGAATTCCCTCCCGGAAATCTAGCAGCAGTGCTGTGGGAGGAAAGGGGATCGCACCAGCCAGCCCCATGCTTGGGAACGCAAGTAACCCCAACAAGGCAGATATTCCTGAGCGCAAGAAAAGCCCTGCTGTCCCCAGTGTAAGTACCATAGGGTTACTGGGCTGGAGCCAGCTGGACACAAACTTTGGCGAGTCCATCCCTTACGCTCCGGGTTGCCTCTGTCCCTCTGCCAGGCCACCGTGCTCAGCATCCCGCCTGCTGCGTGGTGGGTGTTTCTTCCTAGCATCCATCGTTTGAGTTCTTTCCTGGGCTGGGTGATTTATGAGGAGCAGAGATTGATTTCCCAGGTTCTGGAGGCTGAAAAGGCCAAGATCAAGGTGATAGTTCATTGTCCACTTCCAAGATGTGGCCCTGTTGCCACGTCATTTAGAAGAAGACATTATCCTTACAGAAGCCATGACCCTGGCCGCTTCAAGCCCTCCTGTAAGGCACTAATGGTCCCCTAACCACCCCACTCCTTATTTTTCTCCCCAGTTCTGGGATTGAACTCAGGGCCTTCACACTGTGCTCTGTCTCAGCCATTTTTGTTTTTATTTGCAACGGGGTCCTGCTAAGCAGCACAAGCTAGTCTTGAACTTCTTGCTTCAGCTCTTGAGTAATTTGGATTATAATAGGCCCATGCCATCATGCCATGCTGGGTCCACTTCTTCATACTGTTACATTGAAGATTAAGTTTCAACATGAACTTCCTGTTGAGAGACAAATGCTCAAACTGCAGCATCACCTCCCATACACTAGAGATGTCGTGCGGTCCTGTGTGCAGGGCTCTTCGCAGGTACTCACACATCTGCCAAGCTTTAGGTCACACAGTCTGACAGACGGCACCAACAAAACCTGTCGGGAAATGAACCACTGAGCTCAGTGCAGTCTGCCTGCACTAAACTGGCCGTGTGGGTCAGCTAGATGGAAGGCGAAGACAGTGAAAGGTGGTTAGATAATTGCCTCACTTACCCTGCCAGCCCACAACAATGCTTTTAATCCATACCCTCAATAAAATGGTGGTATTCCTTAAATTATATCAAAATCTATTCAGCTTCAGAAGCCTTGCCCATGGGTTGAAGTGGTTCTCTGTGACTTAGCACAATCATTATTATTATTATTAGCACTTCTGGAAGTAATTTTGGAAATAATTTGTAGAAAAGTGGGCAATCTTAAGGTTACTTTGCAAGCACATTGAGCGCAACACAGCCCCACACCCTCAGAAAAGCCCCAGACAGGATCCTCGAGAACTCGCCATTCCTTTGGGCACTCTTCTTTGTGCCCTTCTGGGAACAGGAGTACATCAGGGAGCCCAAGGTTATGTCTCATCCTCCAATATCCTGCTTGGCCTTTCTTATTTTGGTCTCCAGATGCCTTGAGATTGTTGCTCCACCACCCTACTTTTGTTGACAACAGAGGGTATAAGAATTTCATTCTCTGCCTTTGTAACTTTCTGTTCTTGAAGCTCTTAACTCATCTGCATGCTGCCCTTATAAAGTATATCCTGAGCTTTGTCAGCTACCCATTCTTGCCTCCACATAAAAGAATAGTTAACACTTGTATTAATCAGTTTCGAGTTAATGTAACAAACTACCTGAGCAGTTCACTTACAAATTTGACCCAAATTGTTGAAATTCCAGTCTAATGCAGGGCATCCTTATAACTGTGACCCTATGGTGATACAACACATCCTGGCAGGGGCAGGTGGCAAAGCAGACCACTTGCTTCCTTAGCCTGTCCCTTTGGGGGCACGCCCCAGGAACTGAAGGACCCAACCGGGCCCCACCTCTTACGTGAAGATCTCACACCTCCCTCCTCAGTCCCACCCTGGGGCCCAAGCCTGTACTGTGTGGGCCTGTGGGGTACCCATCCAAGCCATGGCAGCAGCGTTACTTGCTCTCATTTGTCTCTGGAGTTCAACTCTGCTGATGTGCTCATGCTGGAGGAAAGGTGACTTCTTTGTTTAAAAATTTTGGTTTAGCCTGGATGTGGTGCGCACACCTGTAATCGCAGCACTTGGGAGGCCAAGGCAAGAGGATCATGAGTTCAAGCCCCACCAGAACAATTGAGTGAGACCCCATCTCAGAAAGGAACTGTGAACGTTGCTCGGCATGAAGACCCCAAGTTCAATCCCAGGAATTCAAAAAAAAAAATTATTTTTCGGCTAGTGATGTAGTTCAGATGTAGAATGCTTGCATGGCATATGCAAGGCCCTGGGTTTAATTCTCAGAACCTGGAAAAAAATAATAATAAAGTGAACTATATGATAAACTCCTTCGTTGTAACTTTTCTTTCTTTTTCATTTCCACTTTTAAACTTTAATTGACATGAAGTCATCATGACACATAATGAGCCACTTCAAAGTTTGCACCTTGGTAGAATTGAGTTTCACTCACAGGCTTGTGCAGCTGCCACCTCTCTACTTCAGAACTCTCCACACCCCAAGGAAACACCCACATTCAGTGTTTACCCTTTTCCCCATAGCATCCACCAGTCAGTCTGCTTTTCACAATAGAGGTTTGCCTGTCCTGAGTATTCTGTATAAACCGAGTCTTGCAGTATGCTTCCGTCTGCATGGCTTCTTTAACTTCAAGGTCCATCCAAGTTGAATTCTGTATATTAGTACTTCATTCTGTTTTAGGGTTGAATAATATTCCATTGTGTGTATATACCACAATTTGTTTGACCATCTTTTGTTATACACTAGTTCTTTTCTTTTCTTTTCTTTTTTCTTTCTTTTTTTTTTTTTTTTTTTTTTTTTTTTTTTTTTTTTTTTTTTTTTTTTTTTTTTTTTTTTTTTTTTTTTTTTTTTTTTTTTTTTTGGTACCGAGGATCGAACTACAACCTCACACCTGCCAGGCAGGTGCTTAGGCCACTGAGCTAAACTCCCAGCCCTATTTTTTGAGACAGGGCCTCACTATGCAGTTCAGGCTGGTCTTGAGTTCACTTTGTAGCCCAAGCCAGTCTGAAACTCACAACAATCCTCCTGCCTGAGTCTCCCGAGTGGTGGGATTACAGGCATGTGCCACCACGCCCAGCTTACTTTCTGTCTTTCGGTTATTGCAAATGTTGCTGTAAACAAATGTTGCTACAAATCTCTGTGTGTACTTAGGTCTTTATTGTCTTGAGCATGTGCCTAGAAGTGAAATTGCTGAGTTGTATGTTAATTGTATGTTTAACTTTTTGGCTTTTTGAGATAGGGTTTCACTGTGAGTGCTGGAGTTAAAGGTATACAACAGCACACCTACCTTCCATGTTTAATTTTTTGAGGAACTGCAAAACTTTGCCATAGCAGCTACACCATTTTGCATTTCTTCCAGTAATACAAGAGAGTTCCCATTTCTTCCTATCCTTGTGACACCTTTTTTGTTTAGTATTTTATGAGTGCCATCCTAGTGGGTTTGAAATCTGTCTCATGATTTGGATTTGCATTGCCTTGATGACCAGTGACACTGAGCATTGTTCATGTCATTGTGGGCCATGTGGACCTTTGGAGAAATGTCTGTTCCAGTCATGCATTTCTCGGTTGGGCTGGCTGAAGTTGGGCTTGCTGGCACATGCCTGTGGTCCCAGCTGCTCAGGGACTGAGGGAGGAGGGTGACTTGAATCCAAGAGTTTGAGACCAGTGGTGCAAAATAGTGAGACCCCATCTCAGATGGTTTTGTGGTTGAGTTGTAAGAGAGCTTTGTGAGTTCTGAATAATAGATCTTAATCAGATACAGGCTCGCAAATATTTTGTCTCATCATGTAGGTTCTCTCTCTCTCTCTCTCTCTTTTTTTTTTTTTTTTTTTGGTACTGAGGATTGAACTTACCACCTCACACTTGCCAGGCAGGTGCTTATGCCACTGAGCTAAATCCCCAGCCCTCTCTTTTCGTTTTCTTGATGTCTTTTAATGCACACGTTCTAACTTTTGGTAAAGTTCACTTTATTTTTCCTTTTTTTGCTTTCAGTGTCAAATCTGCAGTTCTATTGTCAAATCCAGTGTCATACAGATGTTTTTTCCTGATGTGTGTGTGTGTGCGCATGCGCACGCATAGGTATATAGATATATATGTATATACCTTGTTATTTTGTTTTGAAACAGATTCTTGCTAAGTTTTCCAAGCTGAACTCAAAACTTAAGATCCTCTTGCCTCAGCTTCCCAGAAATCTGTGACTACATAAGTGTGCCACCACACCTGGCTCTGTACTCTTGTTTATAATCTTACCCTTTAATTTTGAAAGCATTTGCTTTTTTTTTCTGCAATTCTAGGGATTTAACAACTTCTTTGCAGTTGTGAAATTAGAAAATTAGTGATAATTTGTGAGTTAAAAACTGAGTTATATATTCATGTTTATGTAGATGAGTTATGTTTTTTTTGGTCAGACTAGACTTATTATTGTTGTTGTTGTTGTTTTGGGACAGGGTTTCACTGTGCAGTTCAGGCTGGCCTTGAACTCACTTTGTAGCCCAGGTTGGCCTCAAACTCCCACCAACCCTCCTGCCTCAGCCTCCCACGTACTGGGATTACAGGCATGCACCACCACGCCCAGCCTGTATTTAACTAGTAGCTTAAGACAAAAATGCACTTTTCTTACAGAGCAACACAGCGTCTGGTGGAATGACACGGCGAAACACTTACGTTTGCAGTGAGAGAACCACTGCAGACAGACACTCGGTGATCCAGAATGGCAAGGAGAACAGGTAAGGAATTATACCTGGTGGTAAGAAAAAATTTTTCCCCAAGAGATGGAAGTACATTAGTTACTTCTCAAGTTTTCATAATCAAAATTCTAGTAATAGTATTTCCTGAAGGTAAGTTAAATTTGAATTGTGATTTTTAGCAAAATACTAAGGTTCCAAATTCTTGTCATGCAGAGCATTTTCCTCCTGGCTTCATGTGAAAAGGACAGGATTGCGGTAAACCAGGGTGGTCTCCTCGAGGAAGTAGATCATAGGGCATGGTTTTGTGGGGAGATGATTTGTGTAGATGAATAACTGTATCAGAAGCCGAATTAGGGTGGATGGCAGCCTGGAAGGTACAAGGCCAGCATGCTTTCAGTGAGCCCGCAGGTGACCACAGAGGTGCGTATGGTGGTGGAGCCGTGGAGTCTGCCCCCAAGAGGCACAGTCGGTATCCAGAAGAGAGTGGGAGTCTGTCTTCTGAAAGACGTGAGATCCTGATAGGGTACTAGGTCTGCAAGGAGAGCATCGCACCATGCAGACAAGTTCCCTGAGATTGTGAAACACAAGATTTATAATAGTCACAAAAATTGGATTAGGTAGGTTTAGAGACTATGAGGTAGGTTAGTTTACAGGAAGGAAAAAGAGTGGTTGGCTTCAGAGAGAGTAGTTAAATGTATATTCTTTATTTTTTAAAATCCCAGGCTGATGAGTTTTCTTCTCTATTTTTGTAATAGTGTATAAACTGAATTTTGAGTGAGGACATAAATATGAGTCCTAGAGTAAAAATCTGTGAAATGAGTTCACATCACCTTGTTGTCCCCTGCCCTTCCAACATGTCTGGAAGTGTCTTGCATCAAAGTGGTTTCTTCCTGAAATTGAAGGTTTCTGTGTCCGTTAGATCCTATGAGTCAGATGACCTGTGTGACTAGTAACCTCTGTGCCTGCCTGAGAAAGATCCTCCCTCTCCTTAAACGTCTCATGTCCCTGTCCAGAATGCCACTTTAGTTTGAACTGATGAGGCTAAGCTTGTCATGTAAGATTTTTACCAGTTAGTGAAATTTTAGAAATATTTATATTCCAGTAGTTCTCTTTTCCAACTCTTATGTGTGTATTGTGACATTAGTGTTTTCTTCTCTGGTCGATTTTCTTCTAATACAGTTCCATTCTGAATTCTATAAAATTTCTTCTAGTTCACAGGTGACATAATAAAAGACTGAAAATTTCTGAGGTTGAATTTCCTTCTATAGGACTAAGTGTTGTAGTCAGGGTTTTCAAGGGAATAGATTTACTGGACACATAATTTATAGGATTATTTTATAATATTTACCCAAAGAGTCAAAATGCAGAAGAGTGCAGGAGATCTGTCCACACACTAGAGACCCAAAGAACCCATCTGAGTTTCTGGATTCCCCAGTGGTGTCCTCCACGAGTTCAGCTGGAGGCCTGGAGGCCTGGAGGCCACAACAATGTCTCATACAAATCTGTTTCAAGGATCTGCACTGGGAAGGCCCACAGGTCAGCAGTGGAAGTGAGAAAGTCTATGCCAGCGGGGTGAAGGGTCTGTGCCAGCAGGCTGAGGGATCTGCACTGGAGCCAAGAAGCGACGCTCAAAGTAAGGACCAGAGCTCCCCAGAAAAGAACTGCAGCCATTCTCAGTGAGAGTGAGGACCCGAGCTCTTCCAACGATGGGAACAGATGAGTTTGTATCAGGAAAACCAGCCTGACAAGCTTCTGCAGGAGAATCAATGGCGCACCCTCTTCCCCTCCAGTTCTCCTTTCATGCTGTTAGCAGCGATCCTCAGGCGGGCCTTCCGCACCCAGCACGAGCTGATTCAGTTCAGCTGGGTATTACAAGTTAACGATTAGCTCATCCACCACACTGGGAAACCTGTTTCATGACCTTCTAGTTAGAACTGCTCTGTCTGGCCCTTTTTGGCCTTTAGAGTAAGTGGCTCTGCAAAGTGTGTGACACACACCTTTCCCGCTGCTCAGCTCGGGGCCCTCTCTCTGCCGGACCCTCATTGGTATGTGTGTGCAGGCTGAGGTGCATGCACTGTACACCCTGCTCTTCTGACTCCTGTCCTAAAGTGACACTGCTCACGCTCCTTCTTAAGTAACAATTTGAAGGTGTCATTCATCATTTGGACTCATTTCCTTTCTGCATTCCCCTGCAGACGCCTTCCTCACTGGGGCTGACTTCCCCGTATGCTACCTGGCCTAAACCTCTCAGTGTCAGTCATTGAAATAGTTTGCTTTTGAAAATGTTGTCTTTATCTTTAGCCGGAGCACCATGGCCCATGAGACATTGGTCACAGTTTTATTTTTTTAAACAAATTTTATTGGTACATTTTAGATAAGCTTAATGACCATATTCATCATAGGGAATTTGTGCTTGTACATGATACAACTTGATTCTTTTTTCCGTTCCCCTACCCTCCCTTCAACTTCGTCTCTGCCCATTTACAAAAGCTTTGTTTCCATTTTTTCTTTTTTTTTTTTTTAACTTTGCCCACAGTTTTAGTAGTATCTTCATTTTTCTTTCTCTTTTCTTTTTCTTTCTTTTTTCTTTTTCTTTTTTCTTTTTTCTTTTTTCTTTTTTGAGACAGGGTCTCACTATGCAGTTTAGCTGGGCCTTGAACTCTTTGTAGCCCAGGCTGGCCTCACACTCACTCAGTCTCCCAAGTACTGGGATTACTGGCATGTGCCACCACACCTGGCTCTTTCTGTCTTATAAATAAATTTAAAAGTTGTGTAAAAATGTTGAGTTTGAAGGCTGAGTTAGTGCTCATGTTTTTCCTTTGAGCTAAGGTAGTGAACGTGACCGTTTTCTTGCCCTTAAGATTGATGCTTGAGTCTTCAGTCAGCTGCCGGGCTCCTCTGCAGACTGATCGCCACTTCTCTCACACCTGCGTTCTTATTCTGTCATTAATTTAAAATGAGGTACATAGCCGGGCGTGGTGGTGCACGCCTTTAATCCCAGCACTCGGGAGGCTGAGGTAGGAGGAGCGTTGTGAGTTCTAGGCCGGCTTGGGCTACAACGCGAGTGCAAGACTGGCCTGAGCTACATAGTGCAACCCTGCCTCAAAAAAAAAGCTAGGGCCGGGAGTTCGGCTCAGTGGCTTAAGCGCCTGCCCTGGCAGGTGCAAGGTTGTGAGTTTGATCCCTGGTGCCGCAATAAATAAATAAATAGATAGATAGATAGATAGATAGATAGATAGATAGATAGAGGTACAGGCTGCCAGGGCCTGTTAACGTCTTAAATAAGGACAATTTTCCATTTTTTAACCTAAAGTAAACTGTATTTGACACTTTTCTGTATGCACCTGTACAGAAAATTCCAGCACGGGTGATCATGAATTTTTTTTTTCTTTTTTTTTTTGAGACGAGTTCTCGATATGTAGTTCAGGCTGGTCTTAAGCTCACTGTGTGATCCACGCTGGCCATGCTGGCCTTGAACTCGTGATAGTCATCCCCACCTTGGCCTCCCGAGTGCTGGCATTGCAGGTGTGGGCCACTGTGCCCGGCTCCATGGGTGATTGTGATTGATCACAACATTCGGGTTCACTGATCAAGGGCCACCCTGGCTACCTTCAGAACCTGACTCTGAAGGTTGAGCAGTGTTTCAGCTCACGGAATGGAGGTTTCCTCTTGCCACAGATAGAATATTGATTTTTTGAGTGTATGTGTTTTCTTTTTAAAATCAGCGTTATGGGGCCAGGGATTTATCTCAGTGGCTAAGTGCCTGCTTGGCAAGCGTTAAGTCCTGAATTCGATTCCTGGTACAGATAGAGAGACAAAATTGGTTTCATATATGATTTTTATTGGTGCAGTCTTTGTTTCACCAGCTTTCCTGTGTGAAAAATGAAGTTGAATGTGGCATCTTGGGAATGCATGGGTGCTGGCAGGTTGCTGTTGTAGCACAAGCTCGTGTGTTGTATGCTTTTCCGAGTAAGGCTTGCCGTGAAGCCTGGCATCCTGATGGCCAGCCTGCTTTCTGCTGCGGTGCTCCTAATGCAGGTCGTCTTCCTTCTTGGGATGCAGCCTCCAGCGCTGACCCAGTTCCAGCGCTGTGCACTCGTCAGTGTCAACTCAGCACGAGGGAGTTGGTTATGACTTCAGTAATGTGATTTGTAGGATTATGTAGATTATAGTGAGTCTTAAACCACTTAGCATAGTCACATTTAGCAGTCAATAAAATTCGGTTTTTGTGATTAATCTTTTCAGAAAGAATGTCAATAATTTTCTTAGTTTACCCAGACTGTACATAATCTCTCAAGTTAATGTTTCTGAGAAACCCACACCTGTGGGTACTCTGTCCTTCTTGTCCTTATTCATTTCGATGCCTACGTGACTATTTAGGATACGTTCATGTTAGGCCTTCAGGAAAGGACCATGATAGTGTTAAAATAAAGCACAGCAAATCTTCCAAGAAATTCAGGTACCAGATAGCACTGGTAAAATTTTTAAATTGTAAAGCTGTTTTATTTTCTCCATGTGTCCTGTATTAAGTCGTAGAGATGGTGTGGAGAAGGACTGATGACAGTGAACTTACACCTTTTGGACCATAGTATTTTTAATTTTTCTTTTGCCAAATTGCTGAATGTGCTTCAGTCAGCATTGATATATTTCACATTGAGTGTTCTGACATGGGCTGGTTGCCTAAATAGCAAACAGTTGAATGTATCTGTCCTGTAGCCATCTAAGTGGGGTGGTTTCAAAAAGGGAATAAATCATAAATACAAAAACAAAACAGTTGGGAAGACTCAGAGGAATTTATGTGTGCAATTTGAATGTTAAGAAAAATTTTGCTTTACACAATGGAGTATTACTCAGCCGTAAGGAAGGATATACTGCAGAGTTTTATCAGTAAATGGAGACCATATTCACAAGTGAAATAAACCAGACAGACGTGTTCAAATATCACATTATCTCCTTAGTGTGAGAAGCTAAAACAGTAAATAAGATCCAAAATGTACAATAGTTACCGTAAAATGGGAAGGAACTTCAAAAGGGAAGAGAAACTGGGATGAGGGAATGGAAAAAAGCAGAAAACACAAAACAACAGTGGGGGAGGAGAACAAGAAGCCAAGCCCTCCCTGCAAGACAGTGCCATTCGCAGGCACTGCGGGGAAAACCAGATGCCACCTCCTTCCAGAGCAGGCTGGGAAACAAGAAGAGCCAAGGTTGCCCCGCCTCCTGTAAGCACCCAGCTGATCTAGAGAAACACAGGCTGCGATGATAGCTATTGAGGTAAAATACAACTTAATGCTTGTAGTATATATGGTTTCACTGACTTTGCAGGTCTAAAGCTGGTGCTCCGATCATCTGTTCAGAGGAAAACAATATACAGTGTAACATCTATAGGAATCTCCTGAGGGTGGTGGCCATTGTTAATTCCCTATTATCTTGTTTTGAAGTCTTGTATCATTTTTGTTGTTTTGTTTCATTGTGGTTTATTCCATTTTGTCTTGTTTGATTTTATTATATCCAATGGTATGTGCAACTATTTCAAAGATAAAAAATGTATTATGGTAGCCGTTTTGGATTTACTATTATCTTGCTTTGAAGTCCTTTATTAAGTTCATTGTTTTGTTTTTATCCTATTCTCTTCTGTTTTGTTTGATTGTTTTGTTTTGTTTTGTTTTTTTTGGTGGCACCAGGGATCGAACTCACAACCTCGCACCTGCCAGACCCGTGCTCAAGCCACTGAGCCAAACGCCTGGCCCTAGTTTTTTGAGGCAGGGTCGCACTGTGTAGCTCAGGCCGGCCTTGCGCTTGGGTTGTAGCCCAAGCCGGCCTCCAACTCACAACACTCATCCTACCTCAGCCTCCCGAGTGCTGGGATTAAAGGCATGGGCCACCACACCCATCTCTTGTTTTGTTTGATTTTTACTATGTCTGAGGTTATGGGTAGCTATTTGAAGACAAGAGGCATTATGGTAACCATTGTTGATTTCCTATTATCTTGCTTTGAAGCCCTGTATCACTTAAAATATTTTCTTTTGATTGGCTTTATTCTGTTTTATTTTGTTTGGTTTTATTCTCTTTAAAATAAAAATTAACCTCCCCCCCAAAAATACGTATGTGTGTATGTGTGTGTGTGTATACATAAAGGTAGTTGTTCTATTAATTTCTCTTGGTTCATTAAAAAGAAAGGTTTATGCTAATATATGTTTGGAAAATTAAATGTTGATAACTTGTACTCTGAGTAACATTTTTTGTCATTGTTACCTTCTTGAGACAGGGTCTCATCATGCCAGTTCATGCTGGCTGGTTGTGAACTCACACTAATTCTCCTGCCTCAGCCTCCTGAGTGCTGGGATCTCAGGTGTGTGCCACTATGCCCAACTTGAGTAACTAATTTAAAGATAACAATATAGAATGCATTATCCCTTATTACCCTTCTATTATCTTGTTTTGAAACTTTGGGGAATTTTTTGTTTTTTTGTATCAGAGAGATCAAACTCATGACATTGTACTTGCCAGGCAGGCACTATATTCCCAGCCTTCTTTTTTCTCTTAAAAGTAAAAAAATAGTGCTATTTCCATGAGATTTTAAAAATGATTCTTCTGTGAATCCAGAACTACTTTTAAAATGTAGTACAAGTATTGTTTTGATTCCACAGATTTTTCTGGGCTATGAGATAAAACCCTTTAACTTTTCCTGTGGATGCATTACCATTTGAACTTCCTCAGATACCAGCTTGGTGGGCTTGTAGAACATGTCACCCCCTGTGACATGAGGGCTGTGTGTTGTGAATACGTTTGTGAGTTGGATTGTATAAGCTTAAAATTTGGCAAACATTGCTGTTTATTGCTTTCCTACCTCAAGGTGCTACACCTATATAGAAATCAGTCAGAATTTCTTGCATGTGTGTGGAATTCATGATGTAACATGGATTAAATTTCTAAAGAAGGTTTTTTTTTTTGAAAGGTTAACTCCTTTTTCTATTTTTTAATTTTTTAATAAGACTAGTTTAATTTATTTATTTTTAAACATTGTCACCTAGTTCCTATAATTTAATTCATTTACCTGAATATATCTTTTGTTTTTATTTTTCCAAATCCATTTTATTTCAAGGTTAAAAAGAAAAAAAAAAAGAAAGCTATAACAGAATTTCAAAACAATCGGGGTGAAACAATGGTACATACATTGTGCATTGTCATCCCCAAATCATTCACCTAGAGCACAAGACACCTGGATTCAATTGTCTAACAATACCAGCACAAATCTTTCTTTCTCTTCAGTGAACTCAGAGAAATCAGTCGCATAACTATCTTAACTATTTTTTACATACATATACATGTTTTTTCTTTCTGCTTCTTACACTAATGAAACATGATGTTTACATGTGTGTATGTCTTATTTATTTCACTCATGAGTATTTTCTCAAGTGGCATCCATTTACGTATAAGAGTCTCCATTTGTCCTTCTTTGTGGCTGAGTAGTACTCCATTGTTTAAATATCACATCTTTTTTATCCATTCATCAGTTGATGAGCATTTAGGTTGTTTGCAAGATCTGGCTATTACAAACTGCTGCTATATAAACATGGGTGCACGTACATCACTGTGGTATGATGTTTTTAATTCAATTGGGAAGATACCCAGAAGGTGAATAGCTGGATTGAATGGGACCTCTGGTCCTAGTTTTTTTTTAGGAATCTCCACACTGCTTTCCACAGTGGTTGCACCAGTCTCCATTCCCACCAGCAGTGCAGAAGGGTTCCTTTTTCCCCACAGCCCCTTCAGCATTTGTTATTGCTTGATTTCTTAGTAGTAGTCATTCTTTCTGGGGTGAGGTTTGAATCTCAGTATTTTAATTGATATCTCTCGAATGACCAGTGATGTTGAACAGTTTTTCACCTGTTTATTTGCTGTTTGTATTTCTTTATCTGAGAAGTATATATTTATCTCAGATGCCCACTTTTGGTTTGTGTGTGTGTGTGTTGTGTGTGTGTATGTGTGTGTTGGTTTTGTTGTTATTGTTGTGGTGGTTGTTTTTGGTACCTAGGATCGCACTCACAGCCTCGTGCCTGCCAGACCAGCACTTAGGCCACTGAGCTAAATCGCTGGCCCTATTTTTTGAGACAGAGTCTCACTATGTAGTTCAGGCTGGCCTTGAACTCACTTTGTAGCCAGGCTGGTCTTGAACTCACAACAATCCTTCTGCCTCAACCTCCCAAGTGCTAGAATTAAAAGCATGTGCCACCATGCCTGGCTTGAGATGCCCACTTTTGGATTGGATCTTTAAATCTGGGAGGACTGATCTGATTTTTTTTTTTTTTTTTTTTTTTTTTTTTTTGTGGTACTGGGGATTGAACTCACAACCTCGCACCTGCCAGACAGGTGCTTAAGCCACTGAGCCAAACTCCCAGCCCTGGGAGCACTGATTTGTTTGAGTTCTTTATATATTCTTGATAGTAATCCTTTTGTCTGAGGAACAGCTAGCAAACATTTTCTCCCAGGTTGTGGGTTGTCTCTTCACTCCGTTGGTGGTTTCTCTTGCTGTGCAAAAGCTTTTCAATAGGATGAGGTCCCAGCTGTTGACTCTTCGTGATAATTCCTGTGCAATCGGGGTTTTGTTCATAAAGTCTTTACCTACACCAGTGTCTTCAACAGTTTTACCTACTCTACCTTCCAGCATATTTAATGTGTCTGTTTTAATTTTTTTTTTTTTTTTTTTTTTTGCGGCACCGGGGATTGAACTCACAGCCTCGCGCCTGCCAGGGCAGGCGATTAAGCCACTGAGCCAAACTCCCGGCCCTGGTTTTTCGAGGCAGGGTCGCACTATGTATCTCAGGCCGGCCTTGCGCCACGTTGTAGCCCAAGCCGGCCTCGAACTCACAACGCTCCGCCTACCTCAGCCTCCCGAGTGCTGGGATTAAAGGCGTGCGCCACCACGCCCGGCGTGTCTGTTTTAATATTAAGATCTTTGATCCATTTTGATTTTATGTTAGTGCATGGTGAAAGATACGG
Organism: Dasyprocta punctata; assembly: GCA_004363535.1. Taxonomy (NCBI): domain Eukaryota; kingdom Metazoa; phylum Chordata; class Mammalia; order Rodentia; family Dasyproctidae; genus Dasyprocta; species Dasyprocta punctata. The sequence goes on along the minus strand of RJWM01016119.1, from coordinate 2,451 downwards.
GTCCAGTTTTAATCTTTGGCATGTGTAGACCCAGTTTTTCCAGCACCACTTATTAAAGAGGCTGTCTTTCTTCCAATGAATGTGTTTGGCACCTTTGTCAAAGATAAAGTGACTTAGTGTATCTGGAGTTGTTTCTGCATCTTGTAATCTGTTCCATTGATCTTTGGATCTTTTTTTTTTTTCCAGCACCACACTGTTGTTATCATAGTACCTTTATAGTATGATTGCAAGTCAGGGATTGTGATGCCCCCTGTCTTGTCTTTGTTGCCCAGGATCGCCTTTGCTAACCTAGGTCTCTTCTGGTTCCAGATGAATTTCAGGATTGTATTCTCTAATTCTGTGAGATGTGCTATTGAAATTTTAATTGGGATTGCATTGAATCTGTATTAACAGTTTTGGAAGTATGACCATTTTCACTACTTTGGTTCTTCCTACCCAAGAGCACAGGATATCTCTCCATTTTCTAATATTCTCTTCAATCTCCTTTTTCAGAGTACTATAGTTTTCAATGTAGAGGTCTTTGACATCCTTTGTTAGGTTGATTCCCAGGTATTTCATTTTTTTGGATGCTATTCTAAAAGGTATTGTTTCCCTGATTTCTCTCAGTGAGTTTATTTGTATACAGGAAGGCTATTGATTTTTGAGTGTTGACTTTGTAACTAACTGTATTGCTGAACCTGCGTGTTAAATCTAGTAGTCTTTTGGTGGAGTTTTTGGAGTCTTCTAAGTGGAGTACCATGTCATCTGCAAATAATGATAATTTAACTTCTTTCTTTCCTATCTTTATTTCCTTTATTTCTTTCTCTTGTCTAATTGCTCCAGCTAAAGTTTCCAGGACTGTTTTGTATAAGAGTGGACACAGTGGCTGGGCGTGGTGGCGCACGCCTTTAATCCCAGCACTCGGGAGGCTGAGGTAGATGGAGCGTCATGAGTTTGAGGCCTCCTTGGGCTACAATGCGAGCCCAAGGCTGGCCTGAGCTACATAGTGCGACCCTGCCTCGAAAAACTAAGGCTGGGAGTTTGTCTCAGTGTCTTAAGTGCCTGTCTGGCAGGCGTGAGGCTGTGAGTTCGATCCCTGGTGCTGCAAAAAAAAAAAAAAAAGTGCAGACAGTGGACATCCTTGTCTTGTTCTTGATTTTAGAAAGCTTTTGGTTTTTCTCCATTTAGTATGTTATTGCCTATTGGTTTGTCACAGATGGCTTTTATCAGATTGAGATAAAGACCATCCATTCCAATTTTCTGTAGGGTTTTTATCATGAATGGGTGCTGGACTTTGTCAGAAGCTTTTTCTGCATCTGTTGAGATGATTATGATTTTTGTCCTTGGCTCTGTTAATATGGTGTATTACATTTACAGATTTATGTATGTTGAACCATCCCTGCATCCCCAGCATGAATCCCACTTGCTCATGGTGTACAGTCTTCATGATGATTTGCTGTAGTCTCTTTGCCAGTATCTTATTGAGGATGTCTACATCAATGTTCATTAGGGAAATTGGCCTGTAATTCTCTTTCTTAGTTGGGTCCTTCTCTGGTTTTGGTATCAAGGTAATGCTTGCTTCCAGGAATGAATTTGGAAATACTGCTTCCCTTTCAATTTCATTAAAGAGTTTGAGAAGTAGAGGTCTTCACTAAATTTCTTTTAGAATTCAGCAGTGAATGCGTCAGGGCCTGGGCTTTTCTTTGTTGATAGGTGTTTTTTGTTTGTTTGTTTGTTTTTTGTGGCTCCGGGGATCTAACTCACAACCTCGCTCCTGCCAGGCAGGCACTTAAGCCACTGAGCCAAACTCCCGGCCCTAGTTTTTTGAGACAGGGTCGCACTATGTAGCTCAGGCCAGCCTTGCACTCACATTGTAGCCCAAATGGGCCTCAAACTCACGACGCTCCTCCTACCTCAGCCTCCCGAGTGCTGGGATTAAAGGTAAGCACCACCACACCCAGCTTGCTGATAGGTTTTTAATTATATCTAAAATTTCATTTGTTGATCTAGGGTTTTTTAGGAATTTTATATCTTCTTGATTGAGCTTTGGAATTCATATGATTCATATGTATCTAGGATTCTGACACTTTCTTGTGCATTTTCCATCTTAAGAGAATACAAGCTTTCAAAGTAGGTATAGATGATTTTCTGGATTTCTACAGAGTCTTTTGTGATTTCACCCTGTTCATTCCTAATTGTGTGAATTCGAGTCTTTCCTTTTTCTGATTCGAGTCTTTCCTTTTTTTGATAAGCTTGGCTAAAGGTTTGCCAATTTTATTTAATCTTTCAAAGAGCCAACTGTTTGATTCATTGATTCTTTGTTTTTGTTTTTTTTGTTTGTTTTTATTTTGTTTTTTTGTTTTTTTTGTTTTTTTTTTTTAGTCTCCAGCATGTTAATCTCTGCTCTGAGCTTTGGTTTTTTATTTTTTTATTTTTTTTTTTTTTTTTTTTTTTTTTTTTTTTTTTTTTTTT
>RJWM01016118.1:0-46169 GCA_004363535.1 Dasyprocta punctata | reverse complement strand
GAAAACTTCCCAAACATGGGGAAAGGATCTGGCATTCAGATAAGTGAGGCATGCGCAACTCCAGCTAGCCATAACCAAAATAAATCTACACCCACACATAATCAAGATCCCAGAAACTCAGCCCAAGAACAGAATATTGAACTGTTACAGAAAAGAAACAGATCACATACAAAGGAAAACCAATTAGAATCACGGCAGACTTTTCAACACAAACCATTAAGTCAAGAAGAGTTTGAAGTGAAGTGCTTGTTACTACTCACTGCTGAAAATTAGCTGTGGCCGGAAAGATGTACCAGACCCTCCAAATGGAGAGATTATGCAGCTATTGCCTGATTTTTTTCTTGCTCTACTTTCATTTACTTTACTTTGCTGGCTATTACTTAGTTTATCTATTTAGGCTTCTTAAGTGAATACATTCATTTTTTTCTTATTCTAAATGAGTGTTTACTTGTAAATTCAAACACAAGTGTGAAAATTCCTTGGAGATTTTCTCTTTCTTTTTCTTAATCTGCTCAAGTCTAAATTCCTATATGCTAGTATAGCACCAATTAAGAGTCACCACAAATAACCAAACTACAGTAATTTAAAAATAATTATATAGTCTGCAGAAGGAAATTCAATATACCAATATGATCACCCAAACGTGACTGGAGAAAAATTCACTTAACAATGTTAATACATATGTTATCAAAGTACAAATCTTGTTTTGGTTGTAATATTCTTCCCAACCTAGACTTTCTTCTTGTCTATATTTCACTCATTAATATCCAAACATTTTTTTCTTTCTTTCTCTCTGTCTCTCCATTTCTGTCTCTGTCTCTGTTGCTGTCACTGTCACTGTCTCTGTCTCTCTCTGTGTCTCTGTCTGTCTCTGTCTCTATCTTCCACAACCTCTTTGCTTTCCTCTCCCTGTCCTTCTATCTGTCTCATGTGGTACCAGGGATTATACATGGGACCTGCTATTGCTGAGCTACATCTTCCATTTGATCTTGAACTTGAGGTTCTGTTACAGTTTCTAAAAGTGCTGGGATTAAAAAATTCTTCAAGAAAAAAATGATCTAGGATTGAGTTTCTTATTCTTCAGTCAAGAGATTCACAGATTTCATTGGTAGCCATTATAGAATTTATAAAATTACAAATACCATTGTGATACTTTGTGTTGATCAGTACTACTCTTTTCTTGTAGAGGAAATTTAGAGTTTTTTTTAAGTCTCAAGGAAATCACTGTGGCTTTTTTGTTGCCATGTGGAAAAAAATGGACATCATATGTGGAAGCAGGGAGACCAGATAAATGACTTTTGCTGGAGTTTAGGTGCAAAATAGAAAGCACAGTTTCTGCATTTGAAGAGATCATAGTATGATGTTTACATACATGAGCAGGCAATACATACAAACATAAAACCGTGTTTTAAGCATTATGGTAAAAGAGAGTGCCACAAGAATACACATAGAGGAAAACTAATCCAGACAAGATTTCATGTATGGCACCTTAGCACAGAAAATACGAAGAGGTTTGAGCCCTAATGAAAAATGCAGCAGAAGGAATCTTAAATAGGATGGAAGATTTTCTGAACGAAGCAGTATTTTTAAACTTGTGTGTAGAATGTAAAAGAAAGAGGGAGAAGGAGAAAGAGAATGGTAGATACACAGCAAGACCTAGACTTGGAAAATCCTTGCGCTATGCTAATGGTTTAGATTTAACCCTAGGGGCCACTGGGAATCACAGAAAGACTTGCAGTTCGATTCTGATTTGGTGTGGCATGCAGTCTATGTAGTCTATACATATGCATTAGATATGTATTTCATCTGTTTAATCCCTCCGAGTTTACACTAAAGTCAGGTAGAGTAGCACACACAAACACACAGACACATTTTTACACTGATACTTCTCCTTTCTCTCTTCACCCTTCACTTATTTATGATAAATTAAAAATAACACAAACATATTTCTCAATATTCCTTTCAAGTTTTGCTGGGTGTTCATGCTTAGCAACATCAGAAAAAGTTTTAAATGCCAGAAAACATCTTTTAAAGTCACAGAGTTTTATTTCTTCTGAAACTTCTTGCCTAGTAAAATTAGCATCTGTTAACAATAGTTCATTATCCTCTGGATAAAGAGCTACCGTCCCCTAAGGAGTGTGTGCTACCCCTCAAACCTGAGTTCCAGGTTTGCGTGGTTTCCCAGAGCTCCAGTTTCCCGAGCTTCAGGGCTTGGCAGATAATCTATCTTTGTACCATGCCTTGTCCCAGTGGAGCACTAAAATGATAACTATGTTAATATGTATATGCTCATGCTGTTTTACTGTTATGTTTTCATGTTGCCGATGGTGGTTGTATTTTTAACTAATGCAATTTTACTGTTTTTGCCCTAAAGCTTTTTAAACCAAGCATACAGTTTGAGAAGTCTAATAAAAAAATAAATATAAAGCCCTGGAGTAAATGTGCCAACTGATAGTGGAATTTATCCCAATATTTAAATGAATTAACTGTGACTAAATATTTGTAGTTGGAAGACAAGCAACTACACAGAAAGAATCTTTTCCCCCTAAAGTCAAAATAAAAACACGAGGATTGCAAAAATTATATTTGTACTACAGATATTCTTTAGTCAAAGTTGAGGTTTGTAAGAACTTTTAAAGCTCCTCTGATAGAATACTTTGTAATGGGTCTGCAATTCAATGGATTACTTAAATTGTGAGAGCAACCTGGGGGGGATCCCTTTCAAATTGCTTTAATGCAGTTTATATCTTAAATTGTCTTTCATTGTAGTGCTTTGAAACATTAAAAAGCACTACACATAGCATGCATATAGAAATTCCTACCTTTCAAATAACCAGATATCAGCCCTGGATCTATTTTTAGATTTCCAGTGAATCACTATTAGTAGTCTTTGCATCTATGGCAACTCTTTGCCCCACTTTTCTTTTGCAGACTTCATTTCCCAGTCTTGACAGTGTGAGAAAACAATCTGGTGGCACTTCTGTCAGTAGCCTCATTCCACTTACAAATAGTATGTGGACACAGCCTTTGCCTGTTCCTGCCTAAGGGGATCTCTCCTTTTCCCTTAACAAGGGAAGGTTCCGCTACCAGCTACAAGTCTTCAGGAGACTGATGCTTACTAGAAACCCTCTCTCTTAGATCTTGGGGCTGAATGCCTGGAGCCTGAGTTAGGGTTGGTGGGGGGTTTGCTGTCTTGCTCTTCTCTAACAAGGAAAATCCCCCATGGGATGCTGCCTGTTTGAGGGTTCCACAAAGTGTGCTGTGTACTAACAATAATAATTAAACTGGGTCCTCCTTTTTAAAGTTTCTTGTCTTTATTCCAAGGGACTTTGACGACTGCATGTCATCTGATTTGCCGTATCGCTTGACTTATTTTTTCTGCTTCCTTGTCCTTCCTATAACTTCCCACATACATCTAGGGCATAGATTTTGTACTTTGTTCCCTATTCCTGCAAACGTATTTTAATCTCTCAGACATTCCCCGCCCCCAGAGATTATCCTACTAAGATGTATTGAGAACATTTATTAGTACATGGGGTTTAGTGATAGACTGAGGGAAAAAAACAGATACTGGAATTCAAGTTTTTATGTTTAATGTTTAAGCCAGTTAGAAAACTTAAAAAAAAGAAGAAAAAGAAAAAGAAATATGGATGACTAAGCAAAAATAAAGTCATTCTTGGTGTTAACACATACATACACAGGTATACAAAAACCATAAATTTCAACTCAGGGTAAGCAATAGTTCCCTAGAAATTTAAAGTATTATTGAAATAAAATCTACTCAAAAAGTTAGCTTAGTTCACAGATTTTAGGTTTGGTACCTGGAATTCCCCCAAGAATATCTCTAAAATAGCAGCCAGGTGTTTTAGTGCATGCCTTTAATCCGAGAGGCAGAGGATACAGCAGGAAGATCTAAAATTTGAGCCAAGTCTGGCCATTTAGCAACTTAGCATGACCTAATCTCAAAATTAAAAAAAAAAAAAAAAGTGACGGTCTGGGGAGGTAGCTCAGTGTAAAGTCCCTGGGTTCAGTCCCCAGGACCATACACTTAAAAAAAGAATCTAAACATAATGGGGATGATGGACTCCTAGAGGGTCAAAATGTAAGGGAACAAAATGTAATGATCTGTTGATACAGCCATGTGAAATAATTGAGAAATTTAATATTCCATTCATTATTCAATTAAACAGTGGCCTTAATGGCTACATAGGTATCAAATATAAGCAAAACAAACTGAAACGTCTATATTTTATGTTTGTTCACTATTTGGCTTAGCAATGTGCATAGCTCCCAGTAGGCAAATGTTTGTTAGATAGAAAAGGAAAAGATAATATTAATCAAATTTATTTAAAAATTAATGTACAATATTTTTATGGAGAACACAAATTCATAAGCATACCCATATGAGGAAGAGAAAGAATATAATAAAGTTTCTAAATGATTTATTTCTTCTGACTTTGTTCCTTTCTGACTCTCCATTATTTTCTAAACTTATACCATATATTAGATCTTCTAAAAAACTGTGTATAGGGATATGTTAAATTATTACTCCTTTAAAATGAGTGTCTCTTGTGTTCATAATGAAGGGTTAACAAGCTATAAAATGCTGACCAATTTCAGTCCATCATCTATTTTTATAAATAAAGTTGCTTTCATGCTAGTTCCTATAGGAAAGAACTAAAATATTTCCTATTTGACGTTTTATTTTTATTTATTTATTTGGTACCAGGGATCAAACTCATGACCTCGCGCTTGCCAGGCAGGTGTGAGTGCTCCTGAGCTAAATCTCGGGACCTCCTAGTGGACATTATAAAGAAAATATTTGCCATCTGTTCTCTAAACTGTTCTAAATTCAGAATGTGTGATTCACAGGTAGATATAACAAAAATAAGAACAAAAAAAGGCTGTCATGAACCATTCCAATATCAGTGAACATTCCTCACCATGAAGATCGTTACAGTTTAAATGGGTGAATCTAAGCACTGGTTATTTCTGGAAAGGTTTCGAATGCAGAAAATGACAATGGCTCCTTAGAAAATCCACTCAGTCACAAATACCAAAGTAGAACTCAAGTAAATAATATAAGAAAAAGTGAGCAAAATGGTCATCACAGTATTGGAATATAATATCTAAGTGAACACTGAATTAAAACTTCATATAAATAAGGAAACAGATGTTGATAGTTCAAATAGTTTCTCAGGGAATCTAAATACCAACTCTCAGCAAAAGGCAACATTATCATTTCTTCTTTTAGGAGGTACCGGGAATCAAACTCAGGACCTCATGTTTGCCAGGCAGGCATTGCATCACTGAGCTAAATCTGCAGCCTTATCATTTCTTATTTCTTTACTCTTATGAAAGCATGAACATCACTCTGCATTTGAGTGGTGCATTATTTTATACATTTTCCAATTCTTTGTCTTTACTTAGTTTATTTTCTGCTGAATTTTATAAGTCCTATTATTTTGATAATCGTTGATGACAATGTGAGTTTGTTGATTTGACAATGGAAATTAATTGGCTCCTGGAGCCATCATCATTGTTTTTATCTCTGTTAAAAGAGCAGGACAATAGAGTGAGGATCTTTGTCAAAAGTAGTTTTTTTTTTTTTGTTACCTATTGATTTCAATTATTAATCATATCTTTCAAAAAGAGATCACTTTGATACTAATGTGCAAAATCAGTCTCCTAATCTAGGAATATCTAAGCTTCATTTATTACCCATTTTCTGCACAGTAAAAATGAGAATAATTGTCTTCTTTCTTCCTATTTTGTGAACTTTTTCTAACAGTTTTCTTTTATAAATTACATTTATGTGATTCTTTTGAATTTTCCAAATAAGCACATTGCTAGAAACACTATAGAGATTCAAAACAGATTTTTTTTTGCTATTAATTGATTGCAAATCCTTGAGTTCCTTTTGTGCTTGATGTAAAAGTTGTTTGTAGTATTAAGGCTTAAATGACTGTTAGAGAAATATTTTGTTCTGCAAAACAAAAAAGAGGTTTCCTACCGATAAAATCCATTAATAATTAGCACTGTTTTGATATCTCTGTATTAACGTTTTCTAAAAAAGTCAATATGTGAAGGAATAAAATTAAGCCAGATAATTTCTATTCCATTGAAAAGAGATATTATACTTTAGTACAATTATACGGAGTTTAAATTTGCATTTAATTTTATCTTGCAAGGAAAAAATCCAGTTTCACTTAGGGTGAATAAACGTTAGATCAGAAACATATATGATTTTGCTAAATCTGTAACATAATTTTTAGTGCCCTAAATTCAAATTTTATCCTTTTCTTTTAATTATGAGAATTAACAGCAGTTTTTGTTCATATATTTGTTTTTAGGGAAAAAAACAATCTAAGAATTCTGAAAGGATGGTGGTGAAGGAAACAACAAAAAGTAGAAATCTCTGTGCTCATCTAGAGAACAACTGCACTGGTAGAATCTCTGTGCTGTAACTATTTTGGAACTCTACAGTCTCTTAGAAACTTGAAATGTATAAAGTCAAGCTTAGATATTAAATCATAGTTACTTTCAATTTCACACCTTGACACAATACCAGCAATGAAGCCTTTAAATCTGGACCTATGGCAAACAAACATGCACTTGTTTCTGGAACAGCTTCGGACACAGCTTCCATGTCCCATTTTGGGAACAGAAGACCTGTCCTGCAGATGTTCATGAATCTTCACTTACAGGTGATGACTGTTACTGGTCTAAGAGGTTCAGACAAAGAGATGGTGGCTATTTATCAGCTTTTCTATTGTCGCTTTCCAGCTAAGGCTACTTCTGTAAGATTTAGTGTGTGGGTTATTTTTTCATGCCTTTGTTCACTTTTCCTCTTTTTGGGAATCAGTTAGTAACAGTGAGGATGTAAAATTTCAAACACTTTTACTGGAAAAATTAGTAATCTACCATGCATATCCAGGAAAAAGTACAGGCTAAGAAACAAATCTGAGAAGAGTTTAAATTTTTACTTTAGATTGACATTTGACAGAAATAGCATGCAATAAAAAAAGAAACAGAAAAACAAAAAAAAATCACCTAGGGGGATGGCAAGAATATCATTTCCAATTATCATATTATTTGATTCAAAGTTCCAGATATCAGCAAGAACTTAAAAAGCATACAAAGAAACAAAAGAGTATGACCTGTTGGAAAGAATAAAGCAAAGCAACAGAAACTTCTCCTGACAAAGTCTCGATGGCAGACACATTAGGCAAAGACTTTCAGTGAATTATCTTAAAGAAATGCAAAGAGACATGAACAGTCAAGAAAATGAGCAAAATGAAAAAAGTCAATAAAGAGATGGACACCAAAAAAAGGAACAAGAAAGTCTGCAGTTGAAAAATATAATAATCAAAATGAAAAATTCATCAGAGTAATTCAGATTTTAATTTGTGAATTAAAATAGTAAGATGAAAAATGTTTGCAAGCATGAAAATAAAACAAGGGAAATATAAGAAGGGAAGAACAGAAAAGAAATGATTGAGGAAAAGAAAACAATACAAAGAACTGCTAGGCACTACCAAGAGAACAAATGTACATTTCACAGAAGGAGAAGAGAGATGGGGATGTAGAGAACATTTGAAGAGAAAAAAGGTATGGAAACTTTTGAAATTTGATGAATGGCATAAATACTCACATTTAAGAACATCAACAAACTTAAAGTAGAAAAAACTCATAGACCTGTATTGAGACACATTATAATCGGAATATCAAATGCTAAAGCCAATGAAAATTTTAAAAGCAGCAAGACAGAAGAAAATCATCACATAGAAAAGATCCTCAATAAGAAATTAGAAACTTGGAGGTCAGAGGTAGCATGGAATTATGTATTAAAAAGTGTAAGAAAAAGAGACCCTGTCAACAAAGATAGTATATCTGATAAAAGTTTCCTTCCAAAATCAGAGAGAATTAAGAATTTCCAAGAAAAACAGGAACAAAAGGAGAACACTTCTACTAGAACTAACATGGAAAAAAAATGTCAAGGCAGTCCTATAGGTTGAAATGAAAGGGCACCAACACTAAATGCTGTATGAAGCAATAAAGATATCAGTAGAGGAAAATATGTAGGCAGTTATAAAATCTGGTATTATTTTTATAGTGTGTTATAACTGAATTTCATGTTTTCTACATGATTGAAGGGAGTAATACATTCTGAACAAAAACAATTCTAAAAGCTACTATTACAATAACTTTGGTTTATAACTTCACATTTTATTTTGTACAAACAGTAATTTAAAAGACATGCACATAAAATATTCTTTTATGTTTGAAGTACACAATGTATAAGCATGCAATATTGTGACATGGGCTACTGAAAGAAATAAGGTAGATATATAAGAGGCAGAGTATTTGAATGTTATTGAATTTAAATACTATGTACACAATTCATAGTTTTCTGACAGTAATGTTGGAGATTAAGAAAACTATCCATGATAATCATGAAGACAATAGACATACAATTGTAAGCAAAAGGAAAAAAGAAAGGAATTTCTTTGTGACAACTAAACACAAATGCATGAGGCAGAAAACTGAGGTATAAAAAAAAAGATGTCACACAGAAAACAAATGACAAGATGGCTGTAGTAACACATTATCCAGTCTCAATAAGGAAGTATGGGTACATGCTATAATATGAATGGACCTTGTGTCATAATTCTAAGTAAAATCAGTCAGTCACAAAAAAAAAGCTTGTGAGCTACAAAGAATACTTAAAAACATTGATACAGAAAGTAGAATTATGGTTCCCAGAACCTGGAAGAAAGAAAGGGGAAGCTATTGTTTAATTGATAAAGTTTCAGTTTTGCACAATGGAAAGATTTCTAGAGATCAGTAGGTAATGATGCTTGTACAACCATATGAACGTACTTAATTCTTCTGAAATGCATATTTAAAATAGTCAAGACAGTAAATTTTGTGCTACATGTACTTTACTACAGCAAGAAAGAAAAGGAACAAAAACATCTTCATAATTGTTTTCTGAAGGGAAACAAGGAAAGCATCCTCTAGTGTGATTGTATACAGCAGTTTTTTTGGTATTTTCCTTTCTATGTGGCAAGGATTACATTCTGCTCTTTAACCTTCGATAGTTGAGCTGGTGATATGATACAGGTTGAAAGTCAAAAGATGTTGGTTTAATTTTTACTTTAGACATGTTAAACATATGACCTACAATTTCAGCTATTAATTAGTTTGTAATAGCTGCACTGCTCTCTGTGTTCAGGCTTCATCTGTAAGACGGTGAGCTCTTTTGTTTTGTAGTTCTGTCAGAACTGCTGTAATTTTCCATAAAGGGCTTAGCATGATCATGTGAGTACAAAATCTCCTCTGAAATGTCTTGATGGTTCAAAGGCCTTTGTCTCAGTATTTCTAACACCAAACACTATCAGCACCTTCCAGGAAGCTGCATAATACTTTTGGTATCATTATATACCCATAGGGGAAGGTTTAATCTAGCTGAGCCCCTTTCTTCATGGACACAATATACAAGAATGAAACTAAATGATCTTTTATTTTTTTTTCCAGTTTCCTGAATTTTCTGGCTCTATTAAATGAAACTTTTTGTGAGAAACATATTTTTGGGTGACTGATGAAATTTATAGAAATGTCCATTGTCATTCCCAAGAAAAATTCCAGAATCTAATTTATCAAAGTAATACAAAGGAGGGGAAGGAAAACAGAATCAAGAATAACACGTAGACTATTGAATGTAATAGCCTTGGTCCCCTCTAGTGCCTATTGTTAAATTTCACTACAATAACTTGTAATAAGGACTTCCTGCAAAATGGCCGACCAGATGACACCGCGATAGGGAGGCTCCCTGGAATATACCATCCAAATGCTGGAATATAGAGTGATATGATAATGGAGGGAAGGAAGGGAGAGGGAGATGGATCCTCTGGACCCAAGAGGAGTCTAGAACGAGAACAGTGGCCCACGGAAAGAGAAAAAAAGGAGAAATATACGGGCATAGGTGGGGACCGGCAGTACCTCTGGCCAGAGCTGAGTCCAGATGGCGGCAGGACCCGAACTGGGAAGGCGCAACTGAAGTGCTGGCGATACGCGATTGAATTGCTGTGGCTGCGGCGGTGACGGTGGAGGCAGCGATCGATTGTGGAACCGATTGTGGAACGAGGTGGTTGCAAGCAAGTGAGTGAGTGAACCTGGCAGGCCCCAGCTCCCCACCCCCCCACCCCTGAGGGAGAGCGAGGGACAGGCATCCATCTTGAGACCTGAGCCAAGTCCAATTGGCAGCGGGACCCAAACTGGGAAGGTGCGACTGAAGTGCTGGCGATACGTGATTGAATTGCTGTGGCTGCGGCGGTGATGGCAGAGGCAGCGATCGATTGTGGAACGACGTGGTCGCGAGTAGGCAAGTGAGTAAACCAGCGGGCCCCAGTCCCCCACCCCCCACCCCCGAGGGAGAGCAAGGGACAGGCATCCATCTTGAGACCAGAACTGCACCTAGTTAGGCACGGTTCCTTGTTTGCACCGGGCCATGGAGGGTCCTGGCAGAATCTGCACGGGTGCCCTGGGGGTGATAGGGGAAGTTTGGTGGATGGTCCAGTACAGGTTCCCAGGCAGTGATCCCATCCTCGCACACTGCACCAGACATCCGCAGAGCAGAAACAGGCTTGGGAAAGACAGTGGACCAACATGGGCTCACTGCAGACAAATTAGGAGATCCCTGAATAGCCCAGGAAAATGCCAAGTTGGAAAGGTAGAGGGCACTCTCTGGACTCCGATACAAGCATAACAAATTCAGGAGAAGCAAATGCAGAAAAGGTCGGGAGTCCAAAAATTAAACTCTCAGAGGAAATGATAACCAAAGTGGGGAGACAACTCCATGAAGCTATAAAAGAAATTAAAGCGGCACTGTTAGTCCAACTGAGAATAGAAATGAAATACATAATAGGGGAATTGCTAAGCACCTCTAAAGGAGACATAGCCAGAAAGGTGGAGAATGGAAAATCAAAGGAGATTGAGAATGAAACAAATAAAGACTTAGAACGCATCAATCAGATTCAGAGAGATTACCAGGAACTCAAAGACTCCAATAAAAGTTGGCAGAACCACCGGAAGGAAACTAAAGATAATCTTTCATATCTGGAAGAAAAAATGGCAGTCTGGGAGAGAGAAAGGAAAGACTTGTTAAAAATAATAAGAAATCTGGAAGTGGCAGTGCAATGGCTGCAAGACAACCCAAGGAAATACAATTTATGAATAAAAGGTGTGAGTGAAAAAGCAGGGATCAATACAAATCAAATTAAAAGCCTATTCACAGAAATAATTTCAGAAAATTTTCCAAACATGGGAACAGGAAGATACTTTCAGATAACTGAAGCATATAGAACTCCAACCAAACTTGACCAAAATAGGCCTACACCCAGACATATAATAATCAAGATTCCAGAAATTCAACACAAAAACAAAATATTAAAAGCTATTAGAGAAGAGACAGATTACCTACAAAGGAAGGCCCATCAGAATCATGACAGACTTCTCAACACAAATCATCAGGTAATGAAGAGCTTGGAGTGAAATATTTCAAGCTCTGAAGGAAAATAACTTCCAACCCAGATTGATGTACCCTGCAAAATTATCCCTTAAAATCAACGGAGAAACAAGATACTTCCATGACAAAGAACAACTAGAGGAATTTATGACAACCAAGCCAACCCTACAAAGAATACTGAAGGACATTCTAGAGAGAGATAAAGAAGTCCACTGCTCCAGAAACAGCGACAGAGAGATACCTCCGAGCAGGGCAGACAAATGAATAATCCATCAATGGAATTTAAGTCCAGTATTGTTTTCAATGAGCTGTTTAGTTTAATCCTATTCTATCTCAACCAGGACTAACTTTATCATAAATGATGACGAAGACAGCTATTGTAAAGATAACAAAATTTATAAGGGTAGCCTTCAATGATATATGATCGCCTTGCTTCAAAACCAGGTATTACTTTCACTGCTCTGTTCTGAGGGATTTTAACCTATCTTAGTGTGTTTTTGTTACAACAGATGATATAGGCAACTGCCTTAAAGCTAATATGAGGCACTATAGAAATCAACATCACATTACTATGTATTGCTTCCATTACCTTATTTGTTACTGGTTTTATTCAGTACTATTTCATTCGACTACATTTGGCCAATTGGTAAGGGCATTTAGTTTGAAGATAATAAGAGGTATTACAAGGGGAACCGAGGAAGGAAGGTATGGAAAAAAGACATAGTTTTTTTGAGGGTATTCATAAGATAGTTTAAAAGTCTATACGATTAAATGCATAAACTGATGAGAGAGAACAGTTGATATTCATATGATCAGATCAATACTACATGTCTTTACCTGTCAATCTGAACAGCCCCCTTAATGGTAACAATATACAACGTTTCAAATACTGTAAAATTCCAACCATCTAAATTCCTAAACCTATAATTTTACAGTATCAGATATGTTGTTGATGTTTGTTTATCCCTTTAGTTTTGTGGTTCTCTTATGTATGACCATTCTTTTAGCCTTTATTGGTTTCACTCTGAACTATTTCCCTTGATTATATTAGACCTGATGTTATGGATAGTTATTTCAATGATAACAAGAGGTATTCTAAGGGGAAAGGAAGGAAGGAAGGGAAAAGGAAAAAGACATAAATTTATAAATATGCATAAATAAGACAGTTAAAAAAACTATAGTACTAAATACATTAGCTATTGAAAAAGAAAAGTTAATATTCCTGAATAGATAAATCTTACATGTCTATATCTGTCAATATGATCAACCCCTATGAAGGTAATATATCCAATATTGTAACTACTGTCAAACTTCAGCCACCTCAGTGTGTAAACCTACAATGTTATCGTATCAGATCTGCTATTGTTGTTTTTCTGTCTTTTTTGCATTTTGTTTCTATCTTCTGTATTTATTTTCTCTTAAATAAAAAAAACTTGTAATAAGTAAAAAAGTTTTTTTTTTCTAATCTTTGAATGAAACTGAATATGCAATCCATAGTAAGGTAGTAACTACTTGGTAACCTATAAATGCTAATTCATATGAATTTAGGGAAAAAAATCCTACTCCACAAAAATAGATATAGGATCTAGGAGGAAGGAATAACCAATTTTTATGTGGAACTTCAACTGTGATCCTGGACAAGTAACTCAACCCTTCTCTGTAATGTTCATTATGAAAATTAAATATGGTAAGAATTATAAACACCTCACAATTAGTACATCACCAACACATGTTAATGCACTATCCTTCCCCTATTTTATCACTAATGAAATTTCTTCACTGGCACATAATGCAGAATGATAGATGCAAAAAGATTCAAAATTTATTGACAGTTGAACAGAAAAAAAATGAAGTTAAATGAAATAACAACATGAGACAAAGGCAATATCTTATGCTTGTTTTCATTGAATTGAATTCAGAGCTGGAGTTTTCAATATTTATTTGTTAAATAAAAATGATAACGTACTACAAAAATGTTCTTCGATCGCTCAGTGCACTTGCTGCTGTACATTATATGAAAATGAGTTCATAGATTACTACCTGTGAAAAACAGTACCAGGAAGGAATAGATTTTAACATTGCAATCCAATTTTGTGGTCAAGAAATTAACTTTTATTTAACAGTTACTTAATGGGTGTTAAATAGTGTGTTTGTGAAAGCATAATGAAAAGATGAGATTATCCTAATTTATTTCTTAAATCTGGAACAATGAGTCAATAAGAAAATGAATGAATGAACAAAACAATGAATAAGGACACAAACAAACAAACAAAAAAAAAAAAACGGTGGAAGTATCCAAAGAAGGAATCAAAACAAATAGCTGAAGTAGAAAAGAATGAACATATGTGAGCATGTACGTTAACAATATCATAGAACTAAATATCTCATGAATTTGCAGGCTTCTTAGATTAGTCATAGTAAATCTAAATTGAAGACAATATGAATACAAGATCATATATGTACAACCATTATTCACATTGTTCACTTATGGAACAGGCAGTATATGTTTCAGATAAACTGAAGGCACTAAAAATAGTAACAACAAACCAGGATCAGATGTCACTTCAAAATACAGAATACAAATATTTGAGGAACATTTTGATTACTTTTAGGAAAAATTACATTTAGGAGAAATCTAGCTGAGAGAAATACCTGTTCCTTTCTCTATCAAGTCTGTGCTAGATTGTTTGGTATATATTTTTAGAACAATTTCTGAGTGTAAACTTACTTAGAGGAAGAACTCTCTAAAGATACTAAACAATTTTCAAAACTTTGTACTAGAAATGCCTTATTCCATGTAAGAATATAACTGATATTTAACAAAAAATCGTGAGCTGAAATTTATATAATTCAAATAAATTAAACTGACAATGAAATAAAAATAATTTCATACATTTGGTATCTTATAAATGTGAAATTATATACACAGTCTTCTTAATTTTCTAATACAGTTAAAGAACTAGTGACTTGTAAGAAGACTGATGCTTGATTTTAATTTTACTCTTTTAGTCCTTACAGATGAAGCCACCTTTCTCTAAGAACCCTCGGTATATGCATAAATGTCTATCCCTGAGCTCTAGAGGTAATTTTGGTCCCTCACGCTAAATTTGATAAGAGTTTAGATTCACTTATCTTTCCATTTAGAAAAACTGCATCCTGTAGCTTTAAAAAATGTACAAACCAAAGGTTTCAGAAGCAAAAGTAATTCCAAAGTAAATCAATGACACATAGGTATCAGCACTAGGGAAGGAGTAAGTGTGTTACAGGTGGTCTTTCTTTCCATGCTTTGCATGTTTGTGGTCTCTTTTTCTTTGCCTCCTTCTCTTTCTGTGTGTTTGTGTGTGCATAACAGTGACTCTATAAAAATACACTGCATTTTTTTTAAGATATCGAATCTTCTTTGCTTCACAAGAAAGTTCAAAAATGAGCAAAATAACCCAAGATAACACTAAAAGAGAATGAGATGGGTACCTATCGACCTATTAAGTGCAATATTATTCGAGTTTCCCATGTATCAATCACACTGATGATGAAAAACTTATTGCACTGTGGAAATATTTCCTTTTTCAAAATGCTGTCAGTGTGATTCAGATAAAATATGAACTGATTAGTAATTTTCTGAGATGGAAATTATACATGCAATGTTTCACTTGCTAGATTCTCTTGCTTCTTTCCTCTTAAAAATTACTTCAAGAGTATGTTTACCCTTTGAAAACAGTATGACTTGAGAGAAACCACACCATATGCTTTGCTTACCCAAGCAGTGTAAAGCAAAGTGCTGAACAATTATATGGTGGATTTGATTAATTTTGACAGACTGTCTAAACCTTAAGCCAGAATCCCCTGTTCTTTCTTCCAAAGAAGGTTTTGGGACCAAATTACATAACTAATTACATCAAATTTTTGCTTTATGTTGGCAATGGCCTCACAAATCCTGCATGTTCAAATGGCTTTTCTAATAAGTTTTATTAATTCTATATCTCATCACTATTTTTTGACTTCTTTATCAGAATATATAATCAAAACAGTGATGGGTAAACTTACTGAAATTTGCTGGATTATCTTACACTAAAGTCATACCAGAATGTTAACTTTTCTCAATTCTTGTACATTGTATTTACCATATAAAATATTTGATTAGGGAAACTAGTACCATTTATAATGTGATAAAATAGTAATTTTATATGAATTTGTCCTCATTCCTTGCTTAGTTTTTGCTATAGATTATCTAGATCACTTCCTTAGTCTTTTACCATAATGACATAAGGAATACACAGCATCCTATTTGTCCTTGATAGTAATTTATTACTAAAATTGAACTTCTCTAAAGAAGACCATTAACACAATTTGCCACTGCCTCTACATAATCCAACCTAAAAAATAATCTATTCCACAGATCCTACAAAGAGGAATGCAATTCACTATAGACATTCACGAGACTAAAACAATCTTCTCCAAACTTCTTAATGTGAAACGGTTATTTTAACTTAGAGATAAACACAAATAGAAGAAAAGCAGGGAATCTTGCTTCTGAGATGAAAATAAATTAACTTTGGGGCCTTTTATCTTTCATAACAAAGTCTGGAGCCTTGCCTGCAGGTCACACTTGCACACCCCATGAGGAGCCTCAAAGACATCTGTGAGGGGAGGAAGATACAGCTTCAGCCGCAATGCGGAAATGAGTGCCAAGCACCCTCCAGAAAGATATTTCAAGTATTTTTTTAAAGTGAATACTTCTTTGTATGTATTTTGCTTTCCCCTGGCAGATTAATCACAAGCAAAAGATTCTAGTTCCAAACACTCATGGAACAGCTAAATTGAGAGAGCAGGGACACAAGATTGAAATAAAGATAAAAAGAAGACAAAAATAAATGGGCCAGAAAGCAAATGAGAGAGAATATTAACTTATTGCATGATGTAAGAAACCCTTAATATCAAACAACAGCTTTATCTATACCTCATAACTCATTAAATTTAGGTAAAATTGAATTAAATTATGTTTACATTAATTGTTATATTACCACAAAGTGTTCTTGATCATTCTGTTTTCATGATAATTCTGCCTATTTTTACTTCCCAGAAAAGACACAAATTCTGTGAAGACCACTAAAGATGAGGACTTATTTTTCACTCCTTCCTACTGCAAGGTCATTCTTTAACTATACCTATTTGAATCACTGGTGTTACTATTGTACTGTAGGACACAGGTAGAGCAAAAATCAAACACTATGTGTTTTAGCGAATCACTTAGAACATTGACACAAACACCACGTTTAAAATTCAAAGAGATATAGTTTAAAATTCAAAGATATATATATATATATATATATATACACACACATATACATATATATATGTATATATATATATATAGTCTTATGGGAGGCCAGAAACAGAAACAGAGACAGGGAGAAGAAAAAATAGGAATTCATGTAAGAGAAAATACTGTGGAAACTGTCCATTGCGGAGGTTGTCAATTATTTGTAGATGACAGGCACATCTCCTTGAGAAGCAGAAAATTCAACTTTCCTTCTTGCGATCAGAGTGCATAAATTCCCCATTCCACCACATTAGAAAACACTTGATTTTTAGTCCATTTATACAGTAGATATTTAAACTCTACGGGGAGCATGTTTCCCTTTCTTCTATCCCTTAGCACTCAACAAATATTTGTGGATGCAAAAGAAAAACGTATCTTTCAAATTTTTAGCAGAAGAAATTTCTATAAAAGGACATTGATTACAATACTAACAAGATGATTTTTCTCTGTAATTTCCAATATGATATCTAACATACAATTTCCCACAATTGTTCAAACTTTGAAAGCAATAGAAGTCAATGTTAGTGGCTGCCTCTACGTGGATACACTGAGAACAATGGCCGTCATCTCTTTGCTCTCATTCAGAAAGTGAATCGGTATGTATATCTCTGTTTAAGGAAGGATTTTTTTCAATTTTTAAGGAAAGAAATTTGAGGTGGATATAAGAAGAAAATTATCCCTGTTTAGTTTTTTTTTTTTTTTACTCCTATTTTGGATGGCCTTGGTATTTATAGAAGGTTAAAAGATGTTAAGTAAACACATAAAATATCAAAGTATAAGGGATTATTGAGATGAGAAACCTGAGAAAGGAAAGTAAATAGTGAATATATATATATATATATATAATTTCATATAGTTCCACATGTGTATTTTGAATTCAAAGAGCAATGAAGTTTTTATGTAATGATTCACTTAGAAGCGCTCTAAGCATACATCAATTTACAATGAGGTTTCATACATTTACAACACTGCTAACCTTCTTTGGTGCAGTTGGCTTGGGTTTCGTCACTGAAGTCTCCACAGTCATTGTCACCATCACAGGTCCAATGGCCAGGGATACATCTGCCACTGGAACATCTGAACTGACTGTCAAAGCAAGCGTGAACGCAGCCCAACTCATCGCTCCCGTCCCCACAGTCATCATCTGGAAAGAACCAGAAACATCAGGTAGTAAAAACTGACCCAGGAAGACAAGTTTGTTTTTTATTTATAAAATATGTATCTTTTTTTCTGTATTGAGTTTATTTTTGTCTTGGAAAAAAGAGATGATGAAGCAGTGATCATTATTTCCTATGCATAGTGAGAAAATTATTTTCAACTTGATACAGTTGCTCGCATCTCTTCTGGTAAAACATTAGCTCCTCAATTAAGGCAAAGCACAAGCAAAGACCAAAATAAAGGATGAGTAGAAAGAAACATAGGGTATAGTCTCTTGGAAATGGCAAGGGGTCCAGGAGATAAAGGGTGAGGGAAGTGGGGGAGGGTAAGGAGAAATAAGAAACATTTAGTTATACCACCTACAGGGAGTGAATACTCACAATGAATGTAAATGTTAGGTCATAAACATAAGAACAGTAATAACAAGAATGTAAATGAGAAAAAGGAAGAGACAGAAGGAGGGAGGTGGGTGGAAAGGAGGAAGGGATTAAAAAAGAAATAAGCTGTGTTATGTCCATGGACCTACTCCCCAAGATGAATGCAACCTTCATATACTGCCATGATACTAATACAATTAAAATTTGAAAAAGAAAAGAATAAACTAAAAGGGACAAATCACAGGCTTTGGATTTTAAATCTTCACATCTCTTTCACTCAGAAATAACTAATGACTATGCAGCATGAAAGAAAAGGACAGCAGTCATTTAGAAATTTCACAAAATGGTATGATACAAACCATGACATAATTACTACAGAAAATTATTATTCAAACTTACAATCCCTATGCTCCAAAATTTATAGTTATATTTTCCATTTACTCCCTTATTTTTTGCTCTTCATCATGAAGACTTACTTGGCACTCCTTTGTTAATAAATACCTACCATGCCTATATTTCTACTTGGAAATTGTTGTACACTATCTCTGGAAGTGATTTGCATTTTTATTAAAAACAATTGCAGAAGAGAGGAGAAAGGAATATGCAAAGAAATGGATTAAAGTAAATGGCTGAAAATGCATTGACTCATGTAATTCATTTACTTGTATTTGGGATAATTTAGCATAATGATACAGCTGAGTATGAGAATAAACACCACTTGTTCATAAAAGGCAAGGTGTCACTGTTGAAACCAACCGGATGACTCCAAAATACTTTCTGAATTACTTCATCCTGAAGTCACATAAACTCTTTGGTGTATCTGAATTACCCAGGTCATTTTCTTAATTGCCCCCTTTACTTTATGTTTGAAGACTCAGTCTGTGTGCAAGATAATATTTGAAAACAATTTTCTTTCACAGCCCCATGGGGCAAATACTAAATTCCATTATACTTAACATTTACCCCCATCGATGTGCCAGTTGCCCCCGCCCCCGCCACTTGTCTTAACCAATTTTTGTAGCTCTACAAGCTTCTCTTACAAAGTATCTGTGAAGGAAGCCAAGCAGCCCAGAGAGCCGGGCCCTCAAACAAATTTGCAGAGTGCACATTTGGTACTTGCCAGAATCGCAGTGCCATTTCCTGCTAATGCATCTTCCACTCTCGCATATAAATTGAGTCAGTGGCTCACAAGTTGGGAATTCTGTGAAAGATAAAATAACATCCAATAGGAAACATGCTATCAATTATGCTTTACTTAATTTGTATCTGATTTACTAATACGATCAGAATTCTTTTCTTCTCTACAAAAGTACTGAGGAAATGGTAGACAATAGAATATAGTAACAGTAAATTAGTGAGACATAGGTTACTCATATTTTCAATATATTTTAAAGGAGTGTTTTCCAGTGGCTGGAGGTTTAGGAGGACCACCTAATGAAGATTATTTACATTCATTACACTGTGGAAAAAAATAAATAAAAATTAACTTTATGACAGCGGGACTCAACTTCCACACAGTGTGTAATGGTAGATGGCGTTTTACACTTTGATGCTGCAATGGATTGTGTTTATGCTTCAATAGAAAAAGTCCTCTGAACACACAGAGAGAAAATAGGACAGCTGGGTTTAACTATGAATTCAGAAGTGTCAATATTATAAAGTGAAAGCAAAAATGAATTAACTGAAAATTAGTTCGGTTGGTATTAAATAGTTACAAAACCTAAATGTGAATTCTGAGTCTAAAACAGAGCACAAAACATGAAAAAATAAGAAAGAATTAGATTTAAAAAATGAAATTTTATGCAATTAAATAAAACATCTTTTCTATCCTTTATAAACAACAAAAAGCATAGAATTAGCATAGAAAAGGACTTTCGGCAAATACAGAAGACAATATTGGCATGTCAATGATCAACATTGATTTTTAAAAATGTAATAGTTATCATAGAAATACACAAATATTGCTGAACAAATCATCCAAATGTTTTGAATAACTTAATAGTATTTACCAGCAAAATATTTTATTCACCCTATTTCATATACAGTGAGAGTGATTCACCTAATGTCTTAAGAATTGCTCAATATCAAATGTTTTAGCTACCAAGCTAATAAGCTTGGAATCATAAATCTTCATAAACCAGAGTTCACATACTAGACATTAAAGAATTTTTTAAAAAGAAAAAAGAAAAAAAAAGAAACTATCACTTCATTGATATAAAGACGAAACAGATAACAAATGCTGTCCCTCCGATAACTGAAGCCAAAGACAATATGTAGCAAGTATTTGTTTTTTGTTTGTTTGTTTGTTTTGGTTTTTTAAAGTATTTGTCTTTTATCTTTAAGATAATTGCCCTAGAATTATAGAATATGTTTGATAGAAGAAAGGATAATTTCAAATTACATTTTGTAAGTTGTCTTGTGGTTATCTAACATATTGCAAGTTTAAGTCAGTTGAAATTCAGTGATCAAACTAAAGAAATGTATTTATCCTTGATCAATCTATACATCTACACTTCTGTTTACCTATTACCTATGTATATATTCACCTGTAGTTTTAATTTTTGAATTTTGTACACTAATTTGTTTCAGGAAATTACATAAAAAGCAAAAATGTATTTTGCTGGTTAAAAACTAGAGCTACAATATTGGTTATGTACAACCATTTTAGTCCTAAGGCAACTGACATTCAGAAAATGTTAGGCTTGCCTAATGTTATAGGTATTAGCATAAGAAAAACAACTCTTATAATTCAATTTTTAAACTCATCATTTATTCTTCTATTTACCATACTAATTTCCTCTGTTATTTTCACTTATAACCCACGAATGTATCCAAATTGTTTTTATACCCATATTTTAATATATATCGAATATAAACATTAAACATTTTCAAAAATATTTATTATGCAGAGCAATACTACTTTAAGTTCATAAGGAATGTGACTTAAAATATTTCCATTACTGCACATTTGGTTCACAAGTTTTTGTCCAATTCTAATTATTAATTTTGCATAATTTTATAATCACGGATATTATTACCATTTCAAATGTTTTAGATTTTATTTTTTTGAGATAGGGTTTTGCTATGCAGTTCTGGCTGGATTTAAACTCACTTTTAAGTCCTGGCTGGCTTTTGACTCAAGTGATCTTCCTGCCTCAGCCTCCCAAGTGCCACCACTTCCAGTTGGAATTACAGGCATACACCACCACAACTGGCTAGATATTATTTTTAAATTATTTAACAGAATCAACTTTTTATTTACTTTCATAGTGAAGATTGTACCAAGATTAAACTAAATATTTTTGTCATACAGAGCTATATCTGATCAACTGTTTTTGAGAGTCTGGGGAGTTTACATAGTACTTCTAGCAGTGGTTCTGTTCAAAATTAGATTACAAAGTGCCTTCTTAGTACTTCAGTTAATGGAATCCTCTTGAAGGATTTGTATTTTTACTTTAAAAATACTACTATTACTGCTATTGTTATTGTTGTAGTGGTGATAATGGTGGTGGTTTTGTTATTATTTTGACATGGAGGATTAATTCAAAAACTTTCACAAAGAGTTACATCTCCAATCCTTTTTTTGTTGTTGTTTTTTAAATTTCAATTTCTCATAGAGTTTTACCAATTTGCCAAGTTGTCCTGGCTAGACTCAAGCTTGTAATCCTCTTACCTTAGCCTCTCAGAGTACTGGGATAGCAGGAGTAAACCATCATAAGAGCTAAGCTAGGGTCTTTTTCGATCTCATAAAACTATTTTAATTTAATTTTTGTAGTGCATATTTGCAGGATACAATGATTACATTAATTGTGTGGAGTTGGTGAATGTGTATAACACATGTTAATTCTTTTTACGTCTCCTTCCCTCCCTTCTCCACTTCCTTCTAGCTGTAGGTCCCTTCTCATATGCAAAAGACTTATCTCCCTGTTTCCCATTACCTGTTTTTATTTTACTCTTTAATTTATGTATGCTTTGCACCTCTCATCCAAGAGAATGCATACATTTAAACTTGTATGTCTGATTTATTTCACTTAACATTATGATCTGAAAGTACATCTATCTTCCTACAAATGAATCAAATGTTTGCTGCTTTCCAGCAAAGTAGTACTCCACTCTGTTATATAGAAATATCACTTTTTTTATCCATTCATCTAGTGATGGACACATAGGCTTCTTCCAATGTTTAGCTAGCATGAACTGCACTGCTACAAAAATTGGTATGCATGTATCATTGTAATATTATGTCTTTAAATCGTTTGGGAAACTACCTAGGAGAATAGCTGAGTCAGGTGGGGTTGCTATTTTTAGATTTTTGAGTCGTCTACATACTGATTTCCTTACAGGTTGTACTACTTTATGTCAACACTAACAATGTAAAAAGGTTCCTTTTATCCTGCAACCTCACCAGCAGTTTTTATCCTTTGATTTGCTGTTGATAGTAAAGCTTCATGGTTATACTAAAGATATGAGAGTTTGGGAACAGGACAGTGCAGGAAAAACTTTGCAACCTTAAACTACATGATATGAGAAGGAGGAGAGAGAGCGAAGGGGCAAAGGATCATACTGAAGTTAGAAGGATGCTTATTAATTAGGTGAATATAGCAGATAAAACTCATGACAAACAGGTGATTAAATAAAGGAGAAAACAGAAGTTATTTGAAGAATAAAAGACAGAGAAAAATTAACAGGAAAAAAATAAGAGGAAGAGGAGGAAAAAAGAAAGAATACAGCAGGAAAAAAAAAACAGGTAAGAAAAAGAGATAGAAAAATTAGAAAAACAAAAAGATACAGAGAGAAGAAGCAAGGAAAACTGGACAATGGAAAATAGTCCAAATTTCAATAAACTCATGAAAAAGAAAAAAGCAAGGACAACCCCCCCACACACACACATATGCACACAAACACCCTCATTAAAAAAAAAGAAAGAAAAAGGCCAAAACAATTTCTCTATATTATTTTTGTTTGTTTGCTTGCTGTTGTTGTTATTTTTCTGAGACAGGGCCTCACTACATAGTTCAGATTGGTCTTGAATTCACTATGTAGCCCACTATGCCCTTGAACTCGCAGCAATGCTCGTGCCTCAGTCTCCCAAGTGACACTACTTCCAGCACTTCTCTGTCATTTGAATGTTTAGTTTTTTCCTAAGGATCTACAGTTTTCTGGCAGTGTCCTAGTCTAGATGTGTTCATTAGTCTTTACACTTTCAGGTAAACAAGGCAGTTAGACCTCTGATTCCTGCTGGATGTGAGCATTCAGTAGACAGTAGGACAAGGGCATCACTACTGCAACTTTCAAATCTAAAGCAACTCATGCTGGGGCTCACCTCTTACCATAGAAGCATGGCCTGTGTTCTTTAGCTCATTCTTCAGGGGTTCTCTTTCCATCCTATTGCCTAGCTGCTGGCTGCCTCCTGTGACTGTCTCTCCCCCAGTTACTCTAGGAATATAATACTAGGAGTCCTGGAGTCAAGTGACTGCCTTGTGTCCCACAATTAGACAGTCGGTCTTTCCCAAGAATGACATCTGATCAAACCCTCTCTCCAGCAGTCTGGCCAGGGGAATGGAGGGAGCTTGTAGTAGAGTCATCCCCAGCTGTTACTTATAGAAGGGGGCACTGGGAGCAGAGTTCCACACGCTCCTCGCAGATTTCAGCCACTGACATTCCAGTCTGTTCCTCTGCAAGATTTCTCCCTGAGGAAAACCTTTCCCTTCCACTGTGTCTCACAAGCTGTGCCTGGACGCGTGTCCACAGGGAAAACGCAGATGGTTCCTTCTCTTCTCTGTGTTGTGCACTGGTCAATTGTTTCTGTTTTGTCTTTTTTTTTTTTTGTCTTCCTGGGGTGAATTACTCTGATATGTTTTCATTCTTAGTTTTGTTTTGTTTTGTCTTGTTTTCTTCTAATTGGTCAATGGCTGTTTCGGTATCTATTGAGATCATCGTGTCTTATTTGTTTTTGCTTCTGTTCATGTGATGTATCATATTTATAGATTTCTGTATACCGAGTCATCCTTGTATTCCTGGGATGAAGTCTATTTGTTTATGACGCATGATCTTTTTGGTGGTTAATAGGATTCTGTTTGCCAATATCTTGTAGAGGATTTTTGTGTCTCTGCATCACAGAGATTGGCTTGTACCTTTCTTTTTTTGTTTGGGCCCTTGATTGGTTTTTGAATTATGGTATCACTATTTTTCAGAATGAGTTTGGAAATACTCCATCTTCTTTGATTTCATTAAAAAAATTTGAGGTATAATTGTGTTATATACTCCCTGAAGTTCTGATAGAATTATGCAGCAAATCCATCAAGTTCTTGTCTTTGCTTATTTTGTCATTATTTTTATTTTTATGCATTCAATTTTATTACCTGTTAGCATATTAAGCTTTTGTGCCTTCTTGGTTCAGTTATGGTAATTTGTATATATGTAGGAATCTGTGCATTTCTTCAAGATTCCAATTTGTGGGAACATAATTTTTCATAGTATCTACTAGTGACCTTTAGGATTTCAAAAGTGTTCACATGACTTTGTCTTTTTCTTTCCTAATTGAATAGATGTGGGTCTTTTCTTGTTTTAGTAAGTTTAGCTAAAGCTTTCTCCACTTATTTATTCTTTCAAAGAATCTGCTCTTTGATTCATGTTTGTATTAGAATATTTTTAGTTTCAATTTCACTAATTTCCATCCTGATATTTATGATTTCCTTCCATATACTAGATTTGGATTTCAATTTTTCTTGTTTTTCTAATGTTTTAAGGTGCTTCTAAACAACGATATTTTTAAGCTAAAAGTCTTTTGCCACCCATAGGTCATGAAAAATTATGAGTCCCATAAAGTAGTAGTAAAAGAAGAACAAGTGAATTTTGCATAATAATATCAGAGACTTATTTCTGTATTTTTAAAAAATGCTATATTTAAATCAGAGGGTTAAATATTCATCCCTACTGTCTTGGTTACTTTTCTCTCTTGCTGAGACAAAATACCTGATGCCTTAAATTAGTGAAGGAAAGTTGTATTTAGTTCACAATTTATGGAGGTTTCAGTCCATGCCCAGATGACTCCAAGGCAGGGTGGTGTGGCTGAGGGGCAGACATTCATGGTGGCTGCAAGCAACAAGAGTGAAAAGTGAAAAAGGGAAAGGCATGCCTCCTTTCCTCCCTTATATTGTATTGCAGTTACCCACCCCTGGGCAGGTACAGCACTCATACACAAATTCCAGTGCTAGGCAATGAACCAATCACAAACACTAGATTCAGCTGTGTCCATAACTGCATGAGGCTTGAGGGGGCCACTGAGACACAAACCATAACACCTACTACAGTGGTATAACAACAAATCACCACTAGATTTGATAAGAACTATGCCTTGTGTTTAGCAGAATCTGGAAAAGAGAGTTTTCCAGGATAATCTGGAGTGACAGACAATGGGCAGTCTCCAGATGCTGGTCAACTTTAGTATCTATAGCTTATCCAGGTGAGATAAATGTCTGTTATTTCATAAATAATGTAAGGGAAGAGTGGTAGCCTTACTCTAGAACTGATGAATAATAAATGAAAGGCAAAGATTATATCAAAAGCCATGCATGAAGCAACACAACAAATACTCTTTTATATAATAAGAAATAGAAAGCAATGGAAAATTTCCCTAAGCCATCAGTACTCCTAAGAAAGTTCCTATTGTCACATGACCAGATCATGAGAACTCGTGCTTATGTTTCAGAGTTAACATGAATGTGATACAAAACATGTTTTTTTCTCAGATAAACAATAAAATTTAGTGTTTGTAAGTTTTAATGTGACATGAATCTGGGAACTTTAAAAGGT
Source organism: Dasyprocta punctata (assembly GCA_004363535.1). Taxonomy (NCBI): domain Eukaryota; kingdom Metazoa; phylum Chordata; class Mammalia; order Rodentia; family Dasyproctidae; genus Dasyprocta; species Dasyprocta punctata. Next base: position 19,969 of record RJWM01016118.1, on the reverse strand, counting down.
ACAAATTCAAGTTTTGTTTCAAATAAGTAAACACTGAAATGTAGAGTTTATGAAGAGATGCGATTTTTAAAAATAATATTACATCTTTTGAATCTACAATAAATTAGCATCTTAGAAGGTCTTTTTAAATGTAGGAGCATATTAAACAACATTATAGGCCTAGTAGAAAAAAATAAATCATCCTATGTATCTGGAAAATTCTAAAACTTTGTAGTACTTCATTGGCTGGAAATTTTGTGTATGAGCTCAAGACTGTTTTTAACTATCAAACTTTAACTCTTAAATAAAACAGTCAGAAAAATAAAGAATTATCTCCCAATGGATAAAAATATTCTCAGAATAAGTAAATGAATCTATAATTCAATGCATCTTCAATGTCTTAAAAGAGAAATACAACTTTTGTGCACGTAAGTTCACAGATTAAACAAATTAATTATTTCATATTATAACTTGTTCGGCCTTTGCATAACATTGATTGCTTGCATTCATTTATTTTGTCAACCTTGTAAATATAATTTAACTCACAGAACATGCAAAATACTATAGAAGGAAAAAAAACTTGGGAAGTAGAAGAGAGGAGAGGTTAAACTACTAAATAGAACAAAGATAGTATTTGAAGCGAAACATGTAAAGAAGTATGTTACTATTGGTTTATACCAATTTTATTCTTAAAGTAGTGTGATATCAGGTAAATCATTCAATCCTCTTTGGTCACAGACTTTTGATTTTTAATATGGTATCATGGGTCCTGTAAGTCATAAAGGTCAAGAAGAAGTCTGAAGAAAGATCATGTAGAAATGCACAATCACTTGAAGCCATTAAATGCAGCAAAAATAGGTTTCTCCACCTGAATATATCCTGGGGTTATCAGAGCATCACAAGAAAGCACAGCCATTGGTCTTTAGAGAAATGACAGAGCGAACACAGAAATGTTGAAGTTATCTTGATTTTTGTCTACTTAATTACTCAGTAAAGTATGCAGTATTTTTTAGGATGACTCATGTCAAATATTTTAAAATATAGGTCCCTTTATTTTTACTAATGTAGGAAAACAAAGTAATCCTAATCCCTTGGTATTTTATCAATGGTACAGTAAGTTCCCAATTTATGAACAAGTTATGTTCTGGGAGAATGTTCATAGGTAGAATTCATCCATAAGTCCAAGTAAAATGAGTCTCATACAACTTTGCCATGAATACTGTATGCAATGTATATTGCGTTGTGTTACCTTCAGTCCCTTCTATATCACTATTGCTTGTCCTCTTGCTTCCGGGAATCCTGTGTTCTGACTAAACACTGTACCACTGTACACTATCATGTTACAAATACAATGAGACAAAGGAAACTATATTCTATCCTGGTAGTTACTTCAAATTCATGAAATATTTAATCTAGATTGTTAAGATATTTTATTGTTGCAGGTAGTATACTCAATGTGTCTATTATATCTTTTGCTTAAATTTTATTGCCAGTTTATACCTATACCATTTTGTAAATTTCAGACCTGTTTCCTTTCTGTCTGAGAACTAGAATTTTTTTAGCTATTCCTGCTTGTTTCTGCCCTAAAGGAAGATAAAAGTAATTTGTTATTGAAGTCTCAAAAAACAGTTGTTATGTTTCTTTAAGTTCATGTTGTTCACTTGCAAAATACATGAAGTTAGCCTTCATGATTAAGAATATGGAAAATATATGCAATTCATATGTAAGCAAGTGCCAAAGTAAGAGCATTATAGGAGTCCAAGGTTAAGAAAATTATTGAAGAAAACAGTATAATTTGATCTAAGAATACATCCTATAATTAACAAGTGGCAGAATAAAATTTGAATATTAGTCTGGCCGATGTCAGAATACATTTTCAATATTATACCATGCTGATTACTACCAACATCTTTAAAAGAATATTATAGTATAGAAACGTTTGGGAAATGATTAAAATTTAATTCTTCATTCAATGGTTTGGCTTCACGAAAACTCTAATTTTGATTTGTACCTACATATAGATAGATATGTAGATGTAGATATATAGGTGTATACATGCTTTGTGTACTGAAAAATAGTGTTTTTAAAATTATATTATAGGACTATAAATGATATGAGAATATGATTGGTGTTGCTGGGAATTGGTGCTTACATAAGACAGATGTTAAAAGGTTCAATATATTAAAGACATTTTAGAGAAAATTATTTGAGAACGGTGTACTACAAATTGTCTTAATTTTATTGCTACCATCATTGTTCCATAAAACATTTTCTATTATTATATGTAATATGATGTATAAAAAGCATGGATTTTGCAAAGAGATAAACCAGCTTAAATCCTGACCTTATTACTAATTAATGTGATGCTTTGGCAGTTAACATCTCAAACCTCAAATTGTTCATCTGTAAAATAAACAAGAAAGCCACTCTAAAAGCTTTACCCACTGAACGTGTTTTACTTAGCTAGAATTCTAGTCTGTAGAGACAATTCATCTGAGTGAATGAATGAATCAATGAAAGAAGTGAAGTAGATCAAGCTACCAGATATACAATGTTGAATATACTTTTTTCTCACAACTTATAATTTAAATTGGACTGTCATTTGGAATATAATCACAAAAATGATTTTCATAAATATTTAACAGATACCATGATAAGGTGATAGAAAAATGTCCCTTTAACATGGCCATTTTTTCACCTTGATGATGGTGCAAAAACAATATGAATTCATCTGGAATGATATTTCAGATACTGAATTTTGGACACTGTGTGGGCTAGTGATATGCTGTGTTTCTCTCTCATGATGCTTAGCAATGACATCAAACCATAGTTTCCAGTCAGTCATAGGATCCTGAGGGGATCCAACAAATGATTTCCTGTATTCAGTGTTGCCAGGACTTTTTGGATACAAGCATTTAACAATTTATGTAAGATATTTCATACTTCATTACAATATTAGTTTTAGATGATCTTGCCCATCTGTAGGCCTATGTAAGTGTTCTGAACACATTTAAATTAGGCTATGAAAAGCTATGATTTCATTAGGCTAGGAGTATTATACACACTTTTAACCTAAATTTTGTTAGATTTATGATACATTGGGATATAATTCTATCATAAGTCAGGGAGTATCTTTATAAGACATTATTGTAGCACCCAGAAGCTTCAAAACTAATTTCAGGTTGCTAGCTATTGCTTCCTAGAAGAATTGATATAAAAGCTACTAGGAATTATATGTTCAAGTTAGATCAGAAATATTGGAAGGAAAGGCTTTTAGAATATTCCAGCAACAGAGACAGGGCTCTGTGAAAACCCAGAATTGAGAATGTATAAAACAATAAATAAATTGAAAACATTTCAGGATGGCTGCAATAAGGTACAAAATTGAAGTGGTTAAATAGTCTTGGGAAATGGATTTCTAAAGCCTAAATAGATACTATTTAGATGACAAAGTCCTAGAAGTTGAAGAGAACATCCAAGGAGCATATATAGAATGAAATTGACACAGATGCCAGAAAACAATATTGAATAGCTCTGGCAGTATAGGAAATGAATTGGAAATGTTAGATAAAATAACAACCAATATTTTAATACATTGTTGAATGCATAAATAAAATGACATAAACTTTCAGAGTTCAGAAATGTAGCATGCAGAAACTACAAGCATGTAGGATGTAATAAGCACTTTGTGTATATGCATGTGTTTGTCTGTATGCTAAACTTACATTAGTCTATATCATGAATATATATATATATGTTCATATGTATATAAATTTGCATCAAAAGGAAGGAAAGGAAAGCTGAATTTATAGTGTAGATGCTGAGGTATTAATGTCAATATGGAGTCAATTTTTTAGTTTCACATAATGTCTGGATCCCAACATCAGTCACGTATGCTTGAAGTTTAAACTCGAAGTACAGGAGTAGATTAGATGACATCTCCTACCAGTACTTCTTGTTTAAACCTACACCATGAGTGAAAAAAAAAATTGTGTCTCTGAAAATCTATAATCATGAAGTGATCAGGTGTGTGTCCCATAACTCAGCAAACCTCAAATTAAAAATTAAGGTACAACCAATCCAAACTTTCAGTATTTGAGAATAAGGGATGATATTCATATAAGGCATGACAACAAGGATTACCAAATGAGACAATATTTTCAAAATTCAAAATTATACATGTACACAAAATTGAAAATTAAAGAAAGAATAAATAAGGTAAAAATATACTGAGCAAAACTCAGCAGACTTAATAAATGACAGTGGTCACTTCACAAAATCTTCAGATACTTAAAAATTTCTTTATCTGTAAAGGTTATAGATTGAAATTTGACAGGCAGTATAAAGTAAATCAATATATATTGAAAAGATAAAGATGGAAATAAAAACCATGTAAGGAGTGACTCAGAAAAATAGGCAGGTACTAAAGAGATGCAAATAGGATACTTGCGATGTAAAAATGAAGTTAAATCATACATCATAAATTAGGATACTTAGGAATTACAAGACTATAAATTCCAAAGAAATTGCCATTAATGCAGTTTAAAAATTAAGAAGAATGTGAAGGAGATTAAAAGTCATGGAAGTTAGGATAAGAAGATCTGATATTTAACTAGTAAACTCAGAAAACATGAAGGAGATAAATAGGGAGTCCAATATTCAAAGAAGATTTCTTGGAATTTTCAAGAATTTATGAAGACATAGGCTTAGATTCAAGAACTGTAATATATACCAAGATAAGTTAAACAGCAATTTACACAGAGAAACTGTAACGAAACATGAAAACAGAAAGAATGAACTCATAAAACCTGAATTCGCCTGCAACTAATATGTCGTATTAAGTCTGGAAGGAAAAAACCTATAAGCCTCTTTTATGGTTTACATCTCAAATATCCCCCAAGGCACATACACTCGTGTGGGTGGCTTTTAGAGGTCTCTAGATCCTGGATGTACAGTGTGTGAATATAAATTAAATGTGCTTGAGAACTACATTGGTCTACTGATTAGATTAGTGTACTTCTGAATGTGGATGATAGGAAGGCCAGCCTGGAAGTAGGATGAACCAATCAAGAAGGTTATAGTCTGAATGGAAATGAAAGGAAAAGGAGCCTTGATGCTGTTTCCTGCCTGACTTGCCGTGGACTGTTCTTCTCTGCAACGCCCTGCTGCCACACTGCTCTGCCTTGGCTTCAGCTGACTATGGATTGAAACCACCACAAACTATAAGCTAAATAAACCTTTCCCCATTTAACTTGTGTGTTTTAAGTATTTTCTTCCAGCACTGTGGAAAGTAACTATCAGTGATATTGGTACCAGAAAAGTGGGGTTGTTGCTGTGACTGACCATGTGATTTAGAAGCCTATGGAACTAGCTTACAAGAGGAATTTGAAAAAGTTTGGAGATGCTGGCTGGAGAAGCACTCGTATCATGTTATGAGCAGAGGTTGAGGGGAGATTATATTCAGAGCTGAGAAGACAAGAATGATGATAGAAATATACCTGGTAAAGACCAGTTCAGGAAATTTCATTTGAAAACAAGGACTGTACTAGAAGTCAAACTCCAGAGTAAGTGTATTATGTACAGGCAGAAAATTTGTCTATATTTTGTCTGTGTCCAGAGACATGGCAGTCGACTGAGATTAAGGGCAGTGAACTAACTGATTGGTGGAAGAAATTTTTAGGCAGTCTAATGTTGAGGCAGTGGCATGGCTATCTTTTGAGACTATAGACCAAACCTATGTTAAGAATCAACAGCAAATGGCTGAGAAAAATGATTTTAAAAGTTTTGAGTTTGGTCGGAAAGGAACTCCTGTAAAGTGTCAACCTGCAAATATGGAGCAGGGAACTCAGTTACCAACAAGATTTATATTAAAAAGTCAAGTACTTCAAAACTGAATAGTAGAAATGATGACCTGAGGCCATTATGAGAACCAGAAGGACTCAAGCCTTTGAAGCTTCAAAATCTAAAACTGAAAGACTTTACTTTGAGAAGAAGACCCCATAGCACAATCTTCCAGAATGATTGTAGCCTGGAGAATACGTTTCTCTGGATAGGGTTCATAGTATTTAACAATGCAGGCACTTCAACCCCTACAGCCAAGAGAAGGAAGCTTCTCTGCTGTTCCAGCTGGTGACAGACATTGGAATCATCCACGTGGTGCTGGTTTTATGTACACAGAAAATGCAAGAGTTGTGGAGTTAAGAACCTTCCACCCAGATTTCACAGGAAGGTGTGGGAGGCCCAACATTTTTCTAAGAGGGTAGTATGTGAAGTTGTACAAAGAAGGGAAGATTCCACAAGACTGGAGAAGTCAGGAATGTGAATCTCTTGAGGAAAGTCACAGAGTGAGCAAGAGTGGGCTATAAGAGAAGTCATAAGGGTGACAATCATTGGCAGTGTCATGGGGATGAACCACCAAAGCCCTTTTGAGTTTACATCTTATGACGGGTTGCTCTGAGTCCTGACCATGGAAATATGGGATGTAATGCTTCCCTTGTTGAACTTTGTTCTTGCTTTGTTCCTTTCCTTTCTATCTCAGTATTTCTACCTTTTGGTATTGGAATGCACTTTTTATGCCAGTGTATACTGCAAATGTTTAACTTTCTTTTCGTATTTTCAGGGGCTCAAAGTTAATAGTTTGCTTTAAATCTCAGAAGAATATTTGAATTTGGACTTTTCAGCATTGCTAACACTATTAGGAATTTGGCAAATTTAAGAATGAACTAAATGTACTTTGCATAAATTTATGAGCATCTTCTGTGGGATAGGGGCAGAATGTTGTAGTTTATATATAAAATATCCTTCCAAAGCCTACTGAGCTCATAAATGGGCTTTTTGGAGGTAGCCAAATATAGAGTGTGTGAGTATAAACATGGATTAAGGGTACAGAATAACTAAATTAGTACACTGATTGGCTTAGTATAGTTGTGAATGTAGATAATGGGAAGACCAATCTAGGTATGGCTGGAACCAACCAATAGGCTTATAGCTTAAATGGAATAGAAAGGGAAAGAGAGACTCTTTGCTGCTTTCTGCTTCTCCTTGTCATGGGCTGTTGCTTATGTGCCATTTCCCTCTACCATGCTGCCCTGCCTTGAACCCAGGCAACTATGGATTCAAACCTGTACAAACTATGAGCTAAAATGAAGTTTTTCACCTTCAGTTTGTGGGCTTGGGTATTTTGTCCCAGGAATGAACAAAGTAACAATGATAGAGCCCCAAAAAGAGAAGTGAGAAGGCTTTAGAAAGTAGATTACCTGCTTTCACAAAGAGAATAGTGAAAGAATGTCTGAGATTAGCCAGAGATAGAAGAGTAAGAAATGTTGAAGGAAAAAAAATTCTGTCACTGAAATCAAGAGGAAAACATATTTTGAAGAGGCCAGCAGAGCTGAGGGCTGCTTAGATACACTGCTGACAAACCAAAGCAGATTAAATTTTTTAAGAAGTCCTGTTTAAACTTGGTAGCATGTTTTAATGTAGTGGCTTGATGGGCACATAATATTTTATATACTTTTTAAAGAAGTTCAAAGGTGAGAAATGTAAGAATTTATGTTATAGCAGATGAGATATATGAACTCAAAGGACAGTTATGCTGATGGTTATCATTTTTAAGAGGAAAAATTTAATATACATAATTATTGAAAGGAAGAAAATAGTTAAGTGAGAACTGAAAATACACAAGAGCTAAGGGTTGCCTTTTCTGTGTTTTTTTTTTTTTTTTTTTTTTTTTTTTTTTTTTTTTTTTTTTTTTTTTTTTTTTTTTTTTTTTTTTGGAGGGGTTGGATTTTTAGGGCAGCAGAAAAAATTTTCAAATTCAAAAAATGAAGTTATATTGATAATGCTAGTTTTACCTGACAAATGAAACTATTAGTTTTAAAAATAAACCTATATTCAATTTAATCCTAAAGTTGATATATGATGAAATTGGATATTCATATCAAGGAAAGATTAATGAAATTGACATCTTCAGTAAATTAAAAATGTTCTACAGAACGAGGCTAACTGAATCAACATGATTAAACTTTATATCAAAGTTAAAAGTATATGCGAAGTGTTTTAAATTTATTTAATCATTTATTTTCAGACTATGTTTCACTTTTCTTTTTAGTGTGCCCATAATACTATATCCTCCAAGAAAATAGGAATAAGAAAAACTGGTCTTGAAAAGAAAACATTTTAAAATTATAGAAATTTAAAAATAAAATGATGTGTAACTTTTTAAATTTTCTCTTTGTAATTCATATATTACAATTATTAATTTTAGGTGTATGAACAGGATGAATAGACAATTTGGTGCCTTGAAATAGCTAGATTGCCTGAAATGCATTTATTTATTTTTCCCAATTTCTCTTGCTACTTTAAAAATTAGCACTATTTATTTATTTGAGACAGAATCTCACTATGCAGCTCAGGCTGGCTTTGAACTTGCAATCCTCCATTCTCAGTCTCCAAGGTGCTGAAATTACAGGTTTGCACCAACACACCCACTTGAACACATTATTAATAAAAGTAGATTTTTTCAAATTGCTATATATACTGACTTTCCAGGGCAAAATAATATTGTTTGGGATTCTTTTTTACTCTCACCATGGTTATTTAATTGATAGTAGTTTTGACTCTGCTAATTTTATGCAGGCAATTGTTTTTCTTTCAAATATTAGGAAAGCAAAACACTCAGGAGAAAGAGATGTAAATAAACATCCCAATGGATCATTCTTAATTTCAATAGCAGTAAAATCTGACAGTTTTGGTTAACCAGCAGCTCTAGACAACTGGATCAAAATATTCAGTATCTATGAGAATAAACTATGACTTTGTTTTTGTTTCATTGTTTTTTGGTTGTTTTTGTTAGTGTCATTTTTTGCAGTGCTGGGGATTGAATTTAGACTTCTCACATGTTAGACAAGACTCTATCTACCATTGAGCTATACTTCCAGTCCCACAAGTGATTTCTAAGGGCTGCTATTATTCACTCTAGTTACAAACATTTCCCCTCAAATAAATGAAAAGTTTCCATGCAATCAAACTGTCAGTGAGCTTCACACTGCCAGAGTTTGACTGAAAATGAGAAATCATAGTATCATTAAGCATATGGCATCAGACATCGCTAGAACTAGTACATCTTAAAAGTGTTTGCTGACACAGAAAATGTAAGAACACAGAAAAAGAAGCAGGTACTCAATGAGAATTGCAGCAGTTAAAACCAGGAGTAAGGCAGTAGAACTAACCTTTGTCATACCTGGCTGATTAATCATGTTTGCTAGCACGTATTTATACAGTAACAGTGTATGTATTCTTACTTGAGAGCACTTATTACAAAAAGAAAAATTATCAGTTAAAACTCCAATTATTTTATTGCACTCCAATATATATTATTTATAAAGTTGTATCTAGCTAGTACTATAACCAAAGTGAAAATTATACAAATTACCTAAATGCTATATTTGGTATGTTTTTGTTCCCCATTCAATTTAGATGACAACAGTGAGGTAGTTTTTATTACTGCCATTTATTTATTTACTTATTTATTTATTTTTTGAGCTCTTAGTTTAAGTTTACTGGTACAAGTTAGATACACAGAGCAACTGCATTTATTATAGGAAATTTGTATTTGTACATGATATATCTTGTTTCCTCCTTTTTTTCCCATTCCCATCCCTTCTTTTCCTTATTACCTTTCATATGCAAAAAATAAAACAAATTACACTCCAGGTAAATTGGCCTTTAGTTTTTAAGTTATCCTTAAGCAGGAAAAATAAAAATAAGAATAGATAGGGTAATTACAACAAAATTAATAAGTTTCATCAATATGATAAATCTATTCATTCTCTGATTTATTCATTTATTCATCAAAAGAAATTTACAGCTATCAAATAAAGCATACATATTTTTATCATGTTAATGAATTCCCTAAAAGCAGTAATTTGCCAAGTCAGAGTTTCAATAGTTTCCAAAGAAAGATTATACAGATTTTTCTTATATCACAATTAAATGTAATTCATATCACTTTTATTAGAAGAGATAGAAAAAAAAATGATGGATATATGTTTTCCATGCCTGAATGTCTTATGAAACTGGTCCATAAGCAACATTTTACTGATTACTTTTTGTTATTACATTACACATGAAATGTTCTCATGAAAGGAGAAATTTTACTTCTTTTAGTACTGTGTATGTTCTTTTTCTCATTTTCTTAGTGCAATTTTCTCATTGTTCTTAATTATATCCTGAAGTAATAAGTACTTACACCACCATGGTAATATAATAATATTTTCTATAAGTTTGTATAGTGTGTTGTTTGCTTGTAATTTTAATTTAAAACTTTTATAATTTTAATGTGATATTTTTAACTTACTATATATCCTAATCAAGAAACAGTCAACAGGTAAGTGTAATTTTTTTTTAAAAAGTGTAATTTTAAAGAAAGAATACTTAGGCATACTACTTTTAAAAATGGAAATAGTAACAAGAAAATACACCCAAGAGTTGAAAGGTTTGCCCTAGATAATGAATAGTTAAATGTGTGAAGAAGAATGACTACCAGTTCTTTATTGTAGGCATTTATATATTATCTGAATATCTTTACGTATGTGTATATGCACATATACAGTTATTGTTTGAAGTAATAGAAAACATTAGAGCATGAATCTATATTGAACTGAGTATTTTAGAACCATGTAAAGATCAATATTGCTGCATAATAATTCATACATACCAAAGTAGAGGAAATATATAAATTTATTGTTAGGAAGAATGTAGCAATCTTTTGAAAATTAACACAAGATCAAACCAAGCAAAAATACCACTTTTTACTTACTGGGGGATTTTCCCCGTTCCCTAATATGTAAGTGTGAAAATTTTGCTGCCTTAGCTTCCCCTGAAACCCAACATCTAGACCAGAATCTAAAAACACGAAGTTTAGTCAGTCTAATATGGATTGACATTGTGAGATGGATTAACTGATGGTCAACTTGTAACACCCCGCTGAACTGAATCAGCATGGTTCTGGGTGTGGAAGGCCCACCTGAAGACTGTTGCCAACAGCATAAATAGAGAATCATAGGGGAAGATGGTGTGCTGGTCATTCTCCTGGAAAAGCTTGCCACACTAGTTTTCCTGATAGGAACTCAGCTGTTTTCATCATTGGAGGAGCTCAGTTCCTTGTTGTCACAGAGGGTGGCTGCGATTCTTTCCAGGGGAGCTCTGGTTCTTGTTTTGAGCATCACTCCTTGGCTTCAGTGCATTTCCCTCAGCCGGCTGCCACAGATCCTTCAACCCACTAGTGCAGACTTTCTAACTTCCACTGCTGACCTTTGAGCCTTCCCAGTGTAGATCCTTAATACAGACTTGCATGAAACATTGTCCTGGGCTCTAGATCTTCAGCTGGACTTATGCAGGACATTGCTGTGGAATCCAGGCTCTGAGCTGGATTCTTTGGGTCTCTAGTGTGTGGACAGATCTCTTGTATTCTTTTGCATTTGACTCTTTGGGTGAATATTATAAAATAATCCTATAAATTATGTGTCCTCTATTAAATCTATTCCCTATAAACCCTACCTACAACACATTGTAAGAAAATTTAGTATAAGAAAATAATATTTGGAGAACATATCAATAAACACTGAACTTGAAGCTCTGAAAAGGATACTGGATCAGGATGACTCAGAAGTTATATCCTGACTGCCTTTCTGACAATACAGCCTCACCTCAGGTCAGCTCAAATTCTGGGAAAGAGTTCATCGAAGAAATTAGCAACTAGTGATTCCAATATGGAATGTCAAACTACAGAATACCATGCCTCTAGAATGTGCAGCAATGCAAGAATTGTTTGTTTTGTTTTATTATTAGATATGGTTATATTGCCAACAATGTAAAGGAATAAAGCATCAAGTGCTGCTATTGCTACATAGCAAACTCTAGTTAATCATCAGGACCATGTATCCAAAGAGAGTAGTCATTGTTATAGGCAAAATGGACCCTTCAAAAATACTGCATCAAAGTACAGAGGCAGACTTTTCATCTGCTCTAAAGAAAGGTTTTGACATAGTAACACACAGTTATCTTGACAGAAGACTTGATGACACTGGTTACATCTTAGGCAAATATGCACAGAACCTTTGTATTCACAATGTCATCTCAGCATGACAGAACTGATATTTCTCTAGAGCAATACATAGCTTCACCATGATACTTTTCAAAGATTAATTTTATTGTTTAAAAGTGAAGGACTGGAAGAATGCTGCTATTTCCTGAAATAACTTTTTCAAGTCCAGTTGAAAAAATATGCATATTCTGACTACATGATTAAAAAAAGTATTTGAAAGAAATAAGAAGAGGAAGACAAATTAATAGTTTAACTTTTATTGAAATACTTGTAAGTGCTGTCACTAGAGAGAAATTTACAAACATTATCTCATTTATCTGATTTATTTCTGTGTGTTTGTATGCAGGCATGCATCCACATGTTGTACTTTACTAAGAAGGAAATCAATGTCGATGAAGTCTCTAAAGAATTCCTTTACTCCTGATTGAAATTTAAAGGGATTTGTTTCAGCAGTTAGAATTATTACTGCCCAGAGACTGGTAAGGCATCAGATTAGTGGTAGTAGGGCAGAGTTTCAGACTGGACAGAGACGCGGTAGCAACTGAGGGTTTGAGGAATCTAAGGAAGATATGGTGGAAGAAGTGAAAGAAAGAAGGGACTAAATTATAGGTATTACATAAAATGTTTGACAGAAATGGATGCAAAACAAAGTTGTCTGGATACGTTTTAAACACTACAGCCATGAAGAGCCACAAAAGGATTTTCTCTATAGCCTATGGAGTAAATGCTGCTGACACGTGGACTCCACGCCTCCAGGACTATGAAGGATTGTATCTGTTGTCTTACACCATCTCATTTGTGGTAATTTTCTTGTGATAGCTCTAAGAAATTCTAATCTGTAAAGTATGATGAAATCATAGGGTTTAAACTTTCTGATCTTGTTTTAGCTTTATCATCACATGAAGTGCTTTTCTTCAAAATGCAGATTTCTGGATTGCATCCAAGACCTCCTTGAGTGGCAATCTCTGAGGAAGGCGAGGTAAGAGCTTGGGAATCTTTCCCAGCAGCGAGCACAGCAGATGAATCAGATCCTCAAGCAAGAAATCAGGAAACTGTTGAGTTAGCCAAAAGAACTAGAAGTCATTTTTGTTAGTTTCTGCCTGTGGCTGTCATCCATCTGCTCAAACTCCCACTTCTATGCAGACCTTGCCTGTTAGGCAGGTATGTACAAAAGAGGAAATTGTAACAAAAGTCAGATGCAGAATAGTTTCACATACATAAGGTAACAAAAGAAAGCTTAACTGGAGATCATATACCATTTCCTAATGGAAGTACAAAGAAACGTTAGGTATACATAGAAAGAATAAAGCAAAAAATAAAAATCCAGTATTAGTCAGTCTAATATATGAAATATAAATCTTCAGGACACAGTAAAAAGATCTCAATTTCTTAGACATCCTTAATTTTAATAAAAATTCTTGCCAAATTGGAGAATAAAAAACAAATACATCTGAAAGAAGATTAAAACTCCAAATGACAGAAAAAAACTAAAGTAAAGCAATCTAATTGCTAATTTCAAATTTACTCTCATTTAATACAGATATCAAAAAATAATAAATCATCAAACATTTTTTGTCTTGATTATTGATAGTGATTTTCTTTTTGTTTCATGGGAGATGAGAAAATCAATAAAAATTGATTTAAATAAAAGGACAATAACATTGTCCTCTATTAAGACTGAGTGCAATTTATCAACTATGGAAAAGTGAAATTTACACAAATCTCTAACTGTGGAATAAATGTTAAGGTACATTCACTTGACCATGAAAAAAATACAAACACTTTAAATTAACCTAACTTATTTGCAGATTCAGTTTTTCAATAAGACTGTATCATAAAAATACAGTAGTGCTTCTGTATTTTGCAACATATTTGAAAAATATCAGAACAAGTAAAATAGCACACATGCAAAATGATGGTAAGCTTATATAATGAATGATTGTTTCAAAACTGAATCCACAGAAGCATAACCCTTAAGTTAGTTTTCCAAAAAATAATAATTTAATTGCCCACAAAAATGATTATGAGTTTGTTACTATGATTTCATTACAGCCTTAAAAATCATGCTGAAAATGTTGGAATTATGCAAAATGGAGATTACACTACAGTGAATAGTGGGTATAATACTGTAAATTTGCAAAGGTATTAAAAGTATTAGGATGATGCAGACCTGAGAATGACAATATGAAGTAAGGAGAACTTCACTTGCTCTAGGCCTTCTGAAGTGTGTGGATAAAGGAGAAACAGAAGACTTTCAAAATAAGACTTAAAAGACCTTGGAAATGTAACATTTAAAGACTTTGGAAAATATATTTTGGAAGCAACCATGGAAAGAATCTAATTCACAAAAGGAGATTAATATTTTAATTGGGATCTCAACATGTAAGTTACACAGTAAGCTTCCATCCAAATATACATTAGCAGAGGCTTGGAAACTAAATTACTGAAGGTGGTCAGCCCATTACAATCTATAGAAATACCATTTACAGGATGATACATTCTGTTTAATTCCATGGTTGTGGTCCTTGATTGATAGCATGAAGATCAGCATCAGTTGGAATATGTAGAAATGTAAATTCTTGAGCTACACCTGAAACTTCAGTGGATCAGATACTCTGGTACAGCGATCTGTTTTTCTACAGCCTTCTAGATGATGCCAACGTGTGCTCAAGTTTAACAATGGTTACTTTAATAAAATGTTTCTCAAATTTTAATACATATTACATCACTGGAAAGCATTAAAATATTGATTCTTTGTTGTCATTCCTACACAATCTTATTTAATCAGTCTGGGTCAAGGTGTGGCCAGGTTATCTTAAATTTCACCTGGTATTTCTTTTATTGACAGCTACAGTTAAGAACTGATGGCTGTTCTTATCCTTGAGACATCAGTTCCAACACAGGCTTCATAGTTTGACTACGTCCCTCTTGTTTGCAGCATCGATATACAAATTCTCCTTTATAGTGTTACAATTACTGAAAATGTTAAATGATCAATTAAAGATTAAGGCAAATTCTCAGAGGGCCTTCCTAATTATGTGTTTGCCCACACATAATTTCAGCCTAAAATTTCCAATTAACGTGTAACGGTAAATGCAAGCAAAATGAGTAAATTCTGTAACTCTATGTTGGTGAATTTCACTGAAAATTTGACTCTCAGCTGTAGTAAGTTCAGATCCTAAAAACTGTAAGGAAAATTTCTAATTATAGATTGCTTTCATATTTTAAATCTAAATGTTAAAATTCTTTTAGGTAGAATACTATCTATTAAACATAAGTGGCTGTCTAGGGAGTTGAAATAGTTTCTTAAAATGACAGTAGTAGGACTCTTCTACTAGGATTACAACTTTGTAAATTTGGCCTTTTACAAGGGCAAAAGTGAAATGTAACCAGGCCAATATCCTGATGCTTAACAAAAGTGGGGATTAATAGAACCTACAATCATGTTACAAATTTTGTCAAATAAGGTAACCTCTTTAAAAATTGTGGCTTTTGTCACTTTATACTCAGTATGGAGGTAAGTTCTGCAACTTTAAAAGTGAGATTGTGCCTACCAGTTATTCTGTCAGCATCTCTCCTGATGGAAATTTTCATTTAAAATGACAATATGGAAAACAGTTCAGTAGTTTAGCTTAAGAAAAATTTTAATAAGAATATTTTAGGTAGATAGAGAATGCAAGTTATAAATGCAGGTATTTAATTGAGAAGTTGAAAAGCATTTTCCTAGTGTTAATAGGACTGTAAAATAGGGTTACATGTTTAAAATATACTTACTATTATTGAGCATTTTTTTTGTGATGCTGGGTTTCAAACACAGGACTTTGCACTTGATAAGGAAATATTCTACCACTATACCACATTTTAGAACTAATAACAGTGATTTTTAAAAACCCATTCCTATTAATGAAATAAATTATGTTTCAGAAATTCAGGATCATTCCCTTATATTTTTGGATATATATTATTGACACAAATAATAATAACCCATTATTACATGAGTGAAAAGAACAATAAATAAATATGCAACTTTATGCAGCAATACATTTTTACTGCTCTCAGAAGTAGGAGAAGCACAGTTGGAATTCTGCCATCAGCAAACATATTATCTGAAACTGATGATGATTTTTGTCACTCACAATCATGTGACAAAAAGCAACAATTAATTTACCATATAATCCCAGTGTTGACTGTTTATTGCTACCAGAATATAACATATATACACCAACAAGAAATGTGTTCTCCTCATTTATTACAAACATTACTCACTGCACAATTTGGCAAGTTTAATCACTATAGACGTAAGATTAATTGTGAATACTTGAAAATGTCTATTTAGTGCTATAATAACCACTCCTAGTAAAATCTGGGATGCTTGGTTCCATTTATTTTAGCTGACAATACAGTTATTGTTTCGTGAATGAGCGATTTTGTAAAGCTGTCACTAAAGCGCATACTCACGTTCAAAGGGCTGCAATGAAAGCATCGTACCCTCCGCCTTGTTGGTTTGTATGTAATGTGCTTTTAAGGGGATTACAGTGATAGGATGTTATAACTGACTCTATCTCTGCTAATAGGAAATTTCATTTACAACTCACCACAAGTTGCCATTTCATCCGTCTGGTCACCACAGTCATCCTCCCGGTCACACAGCCATGCTTTGGGAATGCAACGCCCATTTCCACAAGCAAACTGGTCTACCTGGCAGGTTCTGTCTACGATGATCAATTAAAATATAAGGAATACATTTAGAAGCTTTTTGAGCAGTATTAAGGTTATAACAAAGCATGTAATATCTCTTTCATACATAAGATACTGTGTTTCTCTATTGAGATAAAACATTTTAAATGTAAAATTTAAAGTAATGTTTCAAATAGCAACTTGCTGTATTCTCTAAAGATTATATATTTTGGCCTTCAATTAAAATGACCACAAGTGACAAGGGGTTCAATATTTCTCACACAATTCTAGAAATGAACCTCTGGATTTATCATTTTACAACTTTTTCCTGACACATACTTATGAATACACAAATAAGTTAAAGTTCATCCAAACTTTGATTCATAAAAAATAATTTTGTATTTCCAACAGGCCAAGACAACTCTTGCTTTATGAAACAGTAAGTCTTTGGCTGCTATAACAGGGTACATAGTTTCTAATCATCATGTCAGAATTGTCTTTTTCTTATGCTTTCAGTGCATTTACTTTTTGAACTGTAAATGATCCATTATCTGGAGTGAGAATATAGAAAACGTTTTCCTAAACATACATTTAGCCTCAAGACATTTTTAAAATTCATTTTTGCAGTTATGTAAAAAATATGACTTTTTAATCAAGGTATACTAATGAACTTTGCTTTGGGCTGTCTTAAAGGTTTCAACAAACACCAATATGGAAACTTGCTTTCTATGTTAGCCAAAGGCCATGGTTTAAATTATTCAGGAAGGGGTTAAGTTCTATGGAGATTTGTCTTCTTTTATTATAATCAGATCAACTTTTTTGGAAAGCATAAAGGTCTACACAGCATCACTGGCTCTTCCTGTTAAGCAATTATTTTTAATGTCTGATTTTCTTTTTGTCTTATTTTGTTCTTCTGAACTTTTAATCTATCTTCCCATGAGTATGAGTGTCTCTTGCACTCTTCCCTTAGATTAGGAAAAAACTGGGATCTGTGAAGAAAGATATACTCAGATTTAACTATATTTTAATTAGTTGGTTTGGACAAAACCAACTATTGGGGGTCTGCATTTCTGTGCTTACAAGAACAGCCTGGCTTAGATTATAGACTAATTCTTGTTTTCTGGGCCTATAATCATATAGATTTGCTATACTGTTTTTAATTACAGTAATTTGAAATATTAAGAAAATTATAACACCATATATACTGCTTTCTGTGAATCAAGACCTTGGTTCTAAAATATTTTAAGCAATATCTGATTTTCTCATTTGACAAATTGATCACTTATCTTAAATTAAGGAATTTTAAGAATTCTAAAGAGCATGTGCTTCTGAGTTTTCAATGTTAAAATTTCAGTAAGATGAAGTATTTCTATTTTGTCTCATCTGGTTAATACTACAGATTTTTCTGTTAAATTATTCTAAGACAGAATAAAAATAGTAAAGTTCTTCAGTAATTTTTTTATAATCGTGTCTACTTAAAAATAATATATATATGTAATTGTGCAAACTTCATAAAAGAGAAAGAGGTAGACATCAAGATGTGGGCATTAGTTTATTTGATGGAAAGAAGCAGGAACAGAGATGTGAAAGAGATTAATACTTTTTCCACTACACATTTTTGTGTTACTTTACTTATTGCAGTAAGAACCTTTTTATCTTTTAAATTTGAGGTCAATTTTAATGAGGATTTTAAAAAATATTCTTTTCTTTCTTTCTCCATAAAGTCTTTCCTCCTTTTTTCTTTTCTCTCTTTTTCTTTCCATTTATTTTGATTTCTATTCACTATATCCTTCATTTTTTATCATTCCTTCAGTCTACCTTGTCTTAAATACATTATTACATATTTTCATCTCCATGAAATTCTAATTGACTCACGATAATATACTAATCTTATTTGGTACAATATTCTGTTATTTGATATTCTTATATCACCATATCTCCAGTAATAATTTAGAGTAATTAGTGTAATAAAGATTTCAGAAACTGCTTTCTTTCATTAGTAGAGCCATAGTGATTACAAGAAGAGAAGCAAAATAATTTCTAAGAATTTATTTTATGTAGTGTATGACTTATCATTCTGATAGTTTGGAAGTCTGTGTGTCACCTCATTATAATTTTCAAACTGGAGAAACAGTTATGGTTCATAACCCAAAAGAAATTCACTAGATTATTATTGAGGAATATTATGCCAAAAAGCATGTAGATTTGCTACCTGTTTTAATCATGGAGGTAATTATTTGCATTGTCTACCAGGGAAATTTGACTGACCTTTAATTTTTTTTTAAAAAATGCTTCAATTCATAAATCTCCAAGAACTGCGTATGTATGTGATATATCCAGACTGACTGAATTATCACATTCCAAATAGTGGATCCCCAGCAAAAGAACTACAGCTACCACTTTTTCAATTCTGTCTCCAGCAGATCCAACTTAGTCTCGAGGCAAGAGTAGAAAAGCAGCTCCAGAAAACTGATTTCATAGCAAATGCTGCTCTAAGGAGTAGGAAATTTATGCTTCCTCTGGGAGAATTGTTTATCAAGCAGTTAAACCAGAGATTCACTGTTACAAAGCAAATATTTCCACCCATCATTGATCACGGTTTCCCTGGTGCCACGTAGCAGTGGGAATTTCCTCAATGCACTAGAACTATACAGAGGAGGAGGGCTGTACACAAAACATCCTATTATTTAAGTTCAATCAAAACATTCTAACTAAAGAAGACAATTCAAGGCATATTGAAATGCACTTTTTTGTTTTGTTTATAACAACAGCATCTTGTTCTGTATTTTGGTTGGTCTGGCAATCACTAGGTAGCCCAGTCTGACCTCAGACTTGCAGTGGTCCTCTTGCCTCAGCCTCCCCAGTGCTGGAATTATATGGAGGTATCACCCTAGTCAGTGCATAATATGCTATTTAGCTGACCTTGGAAAAATATCTAATATTTTATACATTCAGTTGTTTTGATGCAATTATACCTGTCTAGTACAAATTTAGGCAAAAGTAGTGGAGGATGTACAAAGAAATAATGTGCAGTACAACTAGAGCACTGCCACAAGAGAAAACGCTGGTCTAAAACTGCCTTTAATCCCAGCACTCGGGAGGCTGAGGTAGGAGGAGCGTTGTGAGTTCGAGGCCCGCCTGGGTTACAACACGAGCGCAAGGCAGGCCTAAGCTACACAGTGCGACCCTGCCTCAAAAAACCAGGGCTGG